>JANHZU010007733.1:99409-119096 GCA_032468055.1 Acrochordus granulatus | reverse complement strand
TAATGTTTTTTTTAATTTCTATTTTTCTTTCAGATCATGTTTATAGTACATATAGAAATAGTATATATTCCCAAATAACTAACAGTACGTTATCTGCTCTGCAACATCAATACTGCTCTCCCACCCCCAACCCCCAGTAATAATGGCAGACTGTAATAAGATGGGGTGACACCAGTATTTACTTTTAGTGCTGCTTTAAGCAATATAACTGTAGTTATGTATTCATTTATTGGGGAGTAAGTTGAATTCAGCAGAACTTGTCAGTTAACCTACATACACTCAGTAAATATGAACTTCTCATGTTTCTAACATGTTATTCTATATAACTAATTAATAATGGTTTAATTTTAGTAATTAAATAATAATAAACTAATAATAATGAATACCATTGAATATCCAGCTGCCATTTACATAACTGTGTTGGATCAGGTAGAAGTTTCAAAATGTAAAATAAGTTTAAATAAACCAAATAGAACAATTTCCCTTTTTTAAAAAAAACTGATTTATCTTCATCTCACTGTGGCAGAATGTGAACCAGGATGCACAGTGCAGACTGATAGTGTTAAGACTTACTCATACATAGTAGAAGATAGCATATATTATTATGTTGCAAAAGTTTAAAATGTTTTAATGTGTTTAAATATTTACAGAATGTTACTTTTAGAAAAGAAATATTCTGTACATCTTGATATTTCTCCTAGTTCTTTATCACATAGGACAAAATCCAGAGGGAGTTTTCTTCATACATCTTTAGCGCCATACTTCCCTAGTAAAAGCAGATTTTAAGATTGTGGGAGGAATTGTGGAAAGAAACAAGAGGGAAGTTATCCCTTTTCTTTTCTATCAGTGTGACCTCCTCCATTAGTGTATTAATTAGATACCTTGGAGAAATTTTCATATTTATGATTTATTTTGGTTTGCTGTTTGTTTATTTCTAAGGACTGGTATAGATAAAGCTAAACGTTTCCCATGCCAGTCATGTCCAACTCTAGAGGGTGGTACTCATCTCTGATTTATAGCTGAGGGAGCCAATGTTTGTCTAAAGACACTTCTGTGGCCATGCGGCCGGCATTGACTATACACCAAGTACCTTTCCCACAGGATTAGGCAGTACCTGTTTATACAGTACTGTATGGCATTGTTCCATACTTTCGAATTGCTAGGTTAGCAGGAGGTGGGCAGGTAACAGGAGGTCACCCTGTTATGCAGCAGCGCTTGGGTGTCAAACTTGAGCTGCCAATCTTCTGGCTGACAAACCCAGCATCTTAACTGCACCCTGAGGATTGGTATACAGAACCACAACTCTTCCTTTATATATCAAATGTAGTGCTTGACTACAAAAGTTCCTAATAATAATAATAATAGCAGAAGCAACCATGGTTTTCTATTTTTAATTTGGATTGTTTACAGTGAGCTTAGAAATATTTGCTTTCTTCTAGTGTATCATGTTTTTAAAAACTGATTTATCTTCATCTCACTGTGGCAGAATGTGAACCAGGATGCACAATGCAGACTGATAGTGTTAAGACTTATTTATGTTTTCTGATCTGTGTTTGGATGAATGTCAGATTTGTACTTAGGTTCTCTGATCCAGTAAGGGATGCATACATAAGCGTTTGTTAACCTGCATGGATCTTCTAAACTGGCTAGTAGTTATTGTGTCTAAAACAATGACAAGTTATCTGTTTTAAAAATCAGTTTAGAATTTTCAAAACATGGCCAGTAATAAAGCAATGTTTTCACTATTCTTTTTACAGCTCAGAATAATGTCACCTTCCCGTTATATAGGATATTCCAATTTTCTGTAAAAGTAACCTTTGTCATATTTAGATTTTTATATATGTTTGAAAATCTATATGTGATTATTTAGGTAACAGTGAGAAAGATAATGTGGTGTGAAATTTTTAAAAATACAATTAATGGTTAATTCAGCATACTGAATACACATTTGTTCATATAGCCCCCAAATCTTTTCTTAATCTTAATTTTGTTTTGGAGAATATAGCTTCTGTTTTTGTTCTAACGTCTTTTTGTGCTTTAAGGAAAAAAATTGTCCTTAGAAGATGTGGTTACTTTCTTTTTGTTTTTTTAAAGATTTTTTAGACTCCAGTTAGATCCTTTTATGGTGACTAACAGGAATTAACAAAATTTGAGATTTAGTTTGAGAAAGTATGTCTCAAAAGTACGCATGTTTCACCTGTCAGCCCTGTAAATATTTTTTCTCAAATTAAATTATGTGCAAAGCAATACTGCAAAGTAGTATTGAATACATTTCAATAAGCCTTCAGGCTTAATATTTTAAATGTTGCATTGTATTTTATTAGAAGGATTTAGAAATGTTCTGGATTGTAAATATGACAACTTGCAGTTAATAACTCCCTTAGGTCTTACGATCCTGGATACAGGTTAATATTTTGTGATACCTTTGAGATGAAAGGCACACCATGCAACAAGGAATTTACATCATGAAAATGAGAAGCATTAATCTGTTCGTATCTTGTAGTTTAAAAACATGACTGAATCTGAAGTTTTGCATTCTGGATTTTGGTATTAAACAATAGACCAAAGAAGTAAGCCACTATATCCATAACTCTTTGGAGGTATTTTATTGCTTTCAGTTCAGAATGACATCCTGTTGATTTACAGTATGTCAAACTGATATCAAGAAACTCTGCTTTAAAATAGCTCTTTAATCATGAAGACCCTTTTGTCTTGGGACAAGGTCAACAAAGGCATCATTGCCAGTTGTAGTTTGTTAGATAGTTAGTTTATAGAGAATCTAGCTGTTTGTCTATCTCAGCAATATTTTTTGGGAGTGGTGGTAATGGTGCAGAATGTAACATTCCCTGTGCCTTCCTAGATTTTTTTTTATTCAGATAACACTGTTTACAGGTTTATATGACAAGGGAAACTGAACCCTCTCACAATAATAGTAAATAGCAGGTGCTGGAAATTGCTGTGATTGTAAAGTTAAAATCTTGAGAATATAAACATCACATAGTATTTCTTAGCCAAATATAAAATGACAATATTTTTTCACATTGTACAGTGATACAAAAATTATAATTATATATATGATTATGCAGAAGAATAATATCTCATTGGGTATCAGTTACAGAAACTGTCACAAGCATATAAAAATAGCAGTTTTTCTTCCTAGTTTTCCTTCTCAGCACTCTAAAAACATATTACTACTAAAATGTAAATTATGTATGATTACTCTTGCTCTGTGTTTTCAGTTTTTCTGTGCTTCCTGAGTGAAGAAAAACATAAGATGTAATAGCAAGGATGGAAAATAAGTGAAGAAGCTTATAAGAGAGTAATTGATATTAAGTGTCATAAATTGGATGAGAATGAGGAGGGAAAGAAGAGATTTCTGTGAAGCTTTAATAGTTGCTCATGCTCTGCTTTCTGCACTTGTAAACCAAGCTTGAATTCAGAGGGACTTAAAACAACTATGGTTAGTTCTTGTTAAACGAAACAGCAAATCAGCCAAAGTCTGTTTCTTCAAATAACAGCTACTAAAGTTGTTTCCCTATACTTTCATAGATGCGGGGAGGTCCTAACACAGATATTTTGCAATTGTCACATGTTGAGAAAACCTTTACTTTTTCATAGCAAAAAGGCAATATCATGGACAAGCAAATATTTCTTTGGTTCCCAAACAATGTGCTTGTCTCTTTGATTTTATGAATCTAGATGAAGTTTTTTCATTTGAAAAGATTGTTTCAGTCAAAGTGATCCATTTAGTTCCTCACTTACATTATTACTGTACTGATGAATAATTAATAGCAAAAAGTGCCTACTTGCAGCAGCTTCTTTCTCTTTTGTAGGCTGTAGGCACTGATGTAGGCTTAGATTCCCCTCACTCCTATAGAAGGACTTCATATTAATGGAAGGAACACAATGATCATCAAAAAAACATTTTAGTACATACGCTTCCTCTGAGAATAGTTTTAAGAACTTTGGATCCAGCCCCTTACATCAGCAAGATTTCCTATGAGTCCCGATGATCTTAGTCCTTCTGTTCATCTTTCATTCAGTGGAGAGTCTCTCTAATAGAAAAGGGGATGTGATCTGCTAACTATTCCTTTTTTTTGGAGCTCCAATATTATTTTATATGTTTTTAATGAGTTCCTTAATCCTCCATAGCTAATCTTCAAGGCTGCAATAGGAAGCCAGTATTGGAAGCATTCTTTCTGTGAGCAAGATTCTTATGGTCCAGTCCAAAACAGTTTATTTTACAGTAAGTTAAGATGTTTTCCCTTAATGTTATGTATGTATGTATTTATGTGTTTATGACATTTACAAAATTCTTCCCATTTAAAAAGGATTTTACAATAAAATAATGTATAGGTCAATTAAAATGTGTCAACTCCAGAGATGGAGTTGATTTATTACATAGAGTACTGTGCAAAAGCCTTAGGCCACAGATTTGTTGTTTTAGCAACGGTATAATGACCACATATAATTATGTCTCAGTCTCTTTATTAGAATACAACCAGAAAATACAGGAAATTTGTATGCAGTATTCAAAACCAGGAATAAGCAGAAAAAACAGCTTCCACAGGCTAAAGGGGCAAGTATGTAGTACTGACTATTTAATACTGACTTTTGCCTGAAGAAGCTGTTTTGTCCTGAAAATTGTGTTTGTCTAAATTGTGTGTACATATTTCCTGTATTTTCTGTTTGAATCTTACTAGAGACCGAAAAATAGTGATGGACGGTCATTGGAACTTTGCTAAAACGAAGCGGGTGGGGGCCTAAGACTTTTGTGCAACACTGTACACTCAACCCCAGTTTTCTTAACCTTCAACTCAGACAGCCAGGCTGTTGATTGTGGTGTCTGCTGATTGCAACAACAGTGTAGAAGGCAGGAGAGAGGTCCAAGGCAAGCATACTGCACTAGAAACCAGCAATTAGGAGCTACAAAGACCATCCCAGAAGTCCAGTTGTGGAACTGAAGGTGCCCAGGACAATTAGGGGCAACCAATGTGATGAAGAAGGCCTCCGAGAAGATTGCTAAATGTACCCTGCACAACACTTCCACCACATCAGCTTTTCAGGAGCAAGTTGTGGAAGCAACCATCCGTAACCACAAGATGACACTTCCTAACGCCAACAGCAAATTCTCTTTCCGCCCCACTCTTATTTTAAGATTATATCCTTGCTCCTTGGAGGCCCCAGAGTTAAGAGAAATGTTTTTAGGCTCGAAACATCTTCCAAATATTTAAGATCCAGGCTTGTATAAAGAGCAACGCTGCAACTCTTTGAAATATTTAAGACTCCACAGACCCAAGACTGGCTGACAGACCCAACAAATTTTGAGTTTCTTGCAATTCTCCATAACACACAAATGCCTCACAGAAGGTTTTTATTTCCCATCAGCCCTGAAAGGTAGATAAGTGCTACAATTCTACCACCACCACCATTCTGATGCGCGCCACAAGCGCATTGCAGTTGGGAGTGTAGGAAATGACTTGTCCAAGTTAATGGTACAGGCAACGGCTGAATGAGATATACTTCCTGGTGACACAGCTCAAAATCTTGCTCAACCAATGTGAGCAAGGCAGCTTTGGCTCAACCAAAATTGACATCTATGAAAGAGTATGCACATCATTAATGCTGTTGGTGTCCATAAGTGATAACCAATAAATTCTTCTCAATAAATCCAGAGGCGTTGTGGACAATTCTGTGAGGAGGTAACCTGGGGATGGCTTGATCATCGACTCCCACCTCTTCCCATCATCATGAGAAGGAATTGGAGGAGTTGTAGGCCAGAAATTCTGGAAAACATCAGGTGGCCTATTCCAGTGCTGTCCTTTCTGCTCATCTATCATACACCTTAGATAAAAGTGAAGAAGGACATTTCATAGAACTAGTACTGGATCTTCTGCTCCTCAAAACCACAGCAAAGACCATCAAGAGTGACAGCGTATCAGAGATAATAGGGGAAACATGGCCAAAATAGCCTGAAATTCCACTATTTAATTTTGATGTGTGACTCCCAAGTTCTCAAAGCTCCTCTTAATTTCATAAGCTTTTGTTATGAGTCCTAAGTTCTCCTGCCCAAATCACCCTAGACGGAGGTGGGTCTCTGAGCTTTTGCAGAGTACTTGCCTTGCCTCTTCCACTCAGTGACCAAAGTCCAACTTTCACTCACCTGGAATTAAGCAACTATGATGTCAAACTACCAGCCCCTGATTAAATATGCAATATCTGAATAATCTTCACAGCCTTGATCTTATTGAGCAACCCATTTTCCCACAGTAACTGACCAGATATATTTGGGAATGTACACAACAGGCGCTTCTTTTACACTCCACTCACTAGTACTGTCTCTCATAATGACAGGTAAAATATAACATTTTACATAATAGTTATTATCTATTCTACAGCTACTCCTGGTTCTTTTACAGTTTGTGGACTCACTTTTTAGCCAAGAGTTGCAACTAAGAAATAGATCTCAAATTAAAAAGGGGGAAAAAAAGCTCTGCGTTGTGCAGTTTTGAAAACCACTTATTCAACAACTTCACTTTCATTTTTAACACTCTCCTATAATTCTCAGAACTAAAACAAAGAATGCAAGGATCAGAAGAACCTTGTGTTTACATTTACAGGTAGTCCTCAACTTATAACCAGTCATTTAACAACTGTTTGATACTAGGATGGGCTTTAAAAAAGCTACTTATGACCCATCCTTGAAGTTATAACTGCTGCCCCATCATGTGATCACATTTTGGGCAATTGGCTTGCATTTATGAGAGGCTGCAGTGTCCTATGGTTACATGACCATGATTTGTGACCATTTCCAACAAAAAAATGCCTGTCTGGAAGAACGTATTCACTTAGCAATCACAGTGACTTGCTTTACAACCATCATTAAAATGATTGTAGAATCAAGTCCAGTCATATGGTGCCTTGACTTATGACTGCAACAACTTACAATTCTGGGCTCCATTGTGGCCGAAAGTCAAAGACTACCTATATGCAAAAAGGGGCCATATTCTTTCTTTGCAGACAAGTTTGTACTACTGATACATAGTGATTCATACAAATGAAGTATTACAAGGACTCTCGATAATCCCATCTAGTGGCACTAAATATGATTTTTAAAAGGAAACAATTGTTTAATTTTAGTTTGGCTTTGTATGATGAACCCAGTCCCTGTGGTTTGCAAAAATGAACTCAGTGGCTTCAAGCCATGTGTCAACACAACCAGGGCAAATTAAGTCCCACCAAAGCTGATTTTCAAAGATGATGTTATTTTGTTACAACAAACCTAAGGCATCCTGTGGCACCTTAAATAAACTTTAGCACATCCTTTCCTAAACCAGAATCCAGCAGGACCAAACAGGTTAGGGATAAACAGATCATCTAAAAACCTCTAATAACAGGTTCTTAAATAACCATTTACTGCCCCGCTTGAATTTTTTTTCCTTCCAAAAGCCACGTTAATGGAAGTTCCTAATACGAGGGGCAAGCTAAGAGAAAAAAGCAAAATGTTTATGTGCAAAATATCTCACAGAAAGCAATCTGATTTTCTATGAAATTGCACAATCTGGTTTTCTGCATCTCAGGACAAATGTAATTTGAGGTCAAACCTGTGACCAATTCCCAAAACTTTGTAAACTCAAAAGGTTTTTTGGGAGGACACACAAAAGAGAACAGAAGACCTGCGTAAAAGAATCTTTTTTAAGATTGAAAAGATTTTGGAGCTTAAATATTCATAATGGAGGGGAGAATAGCAACTGGGTAGTTGGAAGATGACAGAAGAGCTCAAAATGAGTGAAAATATCTGGAGTGAATAAATGTGCGAGGAGCTTTGTTGTGTCCCCCTGTATACACAAGAGCCACAACCCTCTCTGGGTCCCCCCTTTCCAAGTTAGACTTTTGATTTAGCAACCAGCCCAAATTTACCCTTCAAACTAGTGTGCAGCTGGGTGAACCAGACACAAACCATCAGCCCCAATAAGCAACATGCCTGAGTTACTCCAGAATGTCAGGGGAAGATGGCCCCTGGCCTATCCTGGTTGGAAGAAGTTTTGTGCAGTGGAAATCAATCAAAGCATAAGAATGGTGGCTACAACCATTAGTAATTGTAAAAGCTTAATATAAAATTCACAAGGTTAAAAAACATTTTAAAAAGCTAATATATATATAAAAAATCTAAAGAAGTAAAAGAATCCTATAAAATACTTTATTTGCTTGTTCATGGTTCTCTTCCATTTCTGTCTTGCTCATTTTTTGACATCAGTGAAGAAGACTCAAATATTCCAGGACGTTTATTCCCAGCAGTTGAGGTGGAGTATAAATCCATAAGGCTGTGCTGGCTGGGAATAATGTTTTTTTGAAAAAAGCCTAATGTACCCTCTTTTGGAGGAAGCAAAAGAGAGCGATCTTGCAGAAAAAAATTGGAACTGCTGTGGACGATGGGGCTCTACTCTGATCCATCTGAAGGGGGAGCCAGCCATAGGGGAAGTTTGCCCAGTTGGGGATGATGGGGTTATAATTCCATGATTCAACAGGAGGAAAGATATGATTTTAGTGGTAGTATTAATTTAAACTCATTGGCTGCCTAACCAGTGAGTGGGATTGCAGCTGTGGATAAAGAGACTGCAAGCCCTCTGCCCCAGCAGGACCACCCTGCCTGGGGGAAAATTGGTCCTGCTGTGGATGATGGGACCACAACTCCACATATGCCTAGCTTTGGGGTAAGGAGGGGCAGCTGTGGATGATGGGGCCGCAACACCAGAGCTCAGCAGAAACCAGTCATAGAGGAAGTTTACCCAGTTGTGGATGATGGGTGACAATTCCACAACTTGGAAGGAACAAGCTTTGGGGAAAATTGTCCCTGCTGTGGATGGTGGGGCCGCAACCCCACCTATATCCAGTGGGAAGCAGCGTTGGGGTAAGGTGGGGCAACAATGGATGATGGCACCACCACAGCTCAGCAGAAACCAGCCATAGAGGAAGTTTGCCCAATTGGGGATGAGGGGGCCGCAACCCTCACCTACACCCAGCAGAGTTACAAGGCCACCTTCCGAAGAACACCAGGCTGGGGATGATGGGAAGCAGCGCCCAACCCACCCAGGGAGACCCGGCCGGAGAGAAAGGGGTTGACTGGCCTCTTGGGAGCTGATGGGACGTGAAGACACCCCGGGCGGGGCCGATGGGACTTCTAGTCTGAGCTGTCAACGAGGCCGGGCGGGGTGAGGCCGGGCCGGCGTCTTTCCCCGGCCTGGCAGAGGGCGGCTGAGGCGGAGGCAGCCCCTTCCTGTCCCGGAACTCGGCAGCGGAGGACACTCACTATTCGGGGTTCATGGCGGCGGCGGCGGCTCCTCCGCAGCGGGCAGGCGGGCGGCGTCGGGCGGGGCGGCTCTGCTCGCTCCTTCCTCCTTCCTGCCTCCTTCGGTTCTCCCTGCCTTCCTGGCGGGTCCGGTCGCACAAGATGGCCGCGGATCCCCCGCCCCCACCCCGCAGGTGCGACTTTATCACTGCGCACGCGCACGCCCGCAGAGCACGCCGGGAAGCGTAGTCTTTTTTTCCTCTCCCCTCCCCTCCTCTTTTTTTTTTTTTAAAGGCAGAACCTTGGCCAGGTGCGGCTTCCCGGCCGCGCGCGCTGACGGGAAACGGAATTTCCGTCTTCCCTGTTTCACGCAAGCCTTGCCTCCCCACCTCGCCCCGCCCCCGGAGTTGTCTTTCTCCTCAAGCGACTCGTTCGCAGCTGCCCAGGGGCGCTCTGGGAAATTGAGTTCGCGCCGCAATGAAGCCTCAGCGCGGTGGGTCCTCGTCGTCTGCCGCTCTTCATCCAACTACCTGAGTATTTCGCGTCCATACTGGATGTAAACCTGTCTCGTTTATGTATATAAAAGTGTTAGTATTTATCACCTGGACGCATATCTGGTGTTGCCGATTTATACATAGGGAGATATGGAAATACGCGCGCGCGCGCTCAAGCTGGTTTGTGATTCTGTGCGCGCGCGTGCAAAAACGATCCGGGCCGAGTCCGGGGCGCAGCATCCGCCCGCGTCTTAAAAGCGGTCACGGGGAAAGCACGCGCAGACGCCCGCGCTCCCCATTTCAGCCTTTGCAAAGCGGCGTTCCGCAGCCCGCTTTGGATTTTGCTTCGCAGCCCGCGAGCGTTCGCGGTGCCGGGCGGACGTCGGTCTCCGCCGAGCGCACCCAGCGTTCCGGCCTCGCCTGTTTCCCCCCGTTTTTCTTCCCCGTCCTCAGAAACTGCTCGCTGGAGAACCAGAGGGGAAAGTGACTCCAGTTGCCATAAACCATCGTTAGTCCCTCTCAAGTTGGTTTGGAGCAACCTGCAATGGATGTTTCCTCGCGCTGCGCGTTCCTTTCACAGCGCGCCACCGTACGGCTGGCTAGCAAATGTATGAATTCATACCTTGCCCTTTCCGATGCATTCCAAGACGGCCTGATGACTGTTCCTCCTTTTCCCCCCCACAACCACCCTGTTAAGGTAGGTTGGGCCGACCACAGAAAGGCCGGGCATGAATTAATACCCGAGTCTCCCGGTGCCCACTGAACACCTGAACCACTACGTCACGGTGGCAGACTCTGAGCTTGCCTTTCGCACGTCACTCTTAGCCATCATTGGATGAGCCAGGGTTCGCTGAATAGGTCACAACCTGCAGGCTGCAGTCTCTGGGAACAAGCACGACCCCCAAGCAAAAGAACTAAGTAATCCACGTGACGGATTTTTTTTTCTCTGAGATTTAAGGGGGAGAGATGATTTCCCCACAATAACACGGGTGCGTATACATCTAAAAACACACATTTCAGTGGAGATGAGACTGATGCACAGCACCCCAGAGTGAGAGGAGAGATTTGGGCACCCAGTTCAGCTCCCGAAAAACAGCCTTGGGGATTCATACGATTTTCTAACCGCAGGGCCCAAATGGCACACAATCGAACGGAAGAAAAAAAAATGGAGAGAAGGGTGAAGCGGCGGGGGGGAGAAAAACAAGCAGAGACTATTCCTCTTGTTTTATTTCTACAGCAACATAATTAAATACAGAACACAATTCTGTTCCTCTCGTTTCACCTGACAGAGCCACTCATCTCTCCTCCTCCACAAAAAAAAAGTGCCCTGAAACACAGATATATACAGATTTATGTGATATAAGTTATCAGGGGCTCGGCCCGCTTTGAAATCCTTCCCTGGGGAGGAAAAAAATAAAAAAAATAAATGAGAAACTGTTTGACTGTTCCCCCCTCCTACAGTCTGCAATAGAGCGGGGGGCTTTCTTCCCACCTCTCACCTCACATCACATTTTTGTTCAGTACTGAGCCACAAACAGACCAGCAAAGAAAAAAGGATCAGTCTGACACTCTACGCTTTTGCAATGGTCAGAAACCACCTCCCAGTGACATATCATGAACGGAGAATTTGCAAAACAATTCTTTCATTGGGAAGAGTTTTCTCATTTCCAGCAGCTTTTTCAAGCAGCAGCAGCAGGAGAAAAGAATACAGCATTTGCAGGGAAAAGAAGAGGCAAGAATATGCTAAGAAACTGGATAAGGGCTTCCCCTCGGTCCAGCTTTCAGGTGTTAGTCTGCCAAGCGACATTTTGGCCCCTTTGGCTTAATGCTTAGCTATTTATTTTTACTGAATGGACACCTAAGCAACACCGGTGGACTGAGCAGGGTTGTATAACATCATGGCTGGGGAAAAAGTCACAGGGGAGGCTGAGATTGCCCTTAGGGGGTGGGAAAAAAGTCACAGGGGAGGCTGAGATTGCCCTTAGGGGGTGGGAAAAAGTCACAGGGGAGGCTGAGATTGCCCTTAGGGGGTGGGAAAAAGGTCACAGGGGAGGCTGAGATTGCCCTTAGGGGGTGGGGAAAAAGTCACAGGGGAGGCTGAGATTGCCCTTGGGGGGTGGGAAAAAAGTCACAGGGGAGGCTGAGATTGCTCTGAGCGGGCACTGGGCTTTGTGTTATGTGGTCTGTCCCTCTCCGCATCACTCAATCTGGCAGGGAAAGAAGGTGGCAAGGGGGTCCATGCCGTCCCCTTGAGAGCCGGTGGAAATTTGCCCGAAGCTCCCTCCAAGGCTCAAGCAGTTGTGGAAACACATGCTCCCTGCCAAATCTGGAGAGGGGGGGAGGCAGGAAGGAGTGAGAAAGGACAAAAACAGTGCAAAAGAAGGTTGAGTCCCACGGACACATGGCATTCAACCAAAAAGAAAGCCCCCGAGTTAAGAGGCCGCAGGACCTATACCTCATAATCAAGGCATACGAAGGAAAACAGGGCAGAGAGTGGAGAAGAGGGAAAAACAGGGATTTAGAGGAGGGGGTGGGCTCGGTTGGGATTTCCCTGAGGCCAAGCGTAGCAGATAATAAAGCTGAAAGAATCAAATGGTTGCAGGAAGTGGGGAGGGAGTCACAAGGACCCCGAAGCATGATTCTTGTTCCTTTCTTCACAGGAGAACAAATTAAGGTGGGTTGTAAGACGGGCTTCCCAGCCGAGATCCTTTTTCACCCTGTCACGGGAAGCCCGGGAAATTCTCTTATTTCCTCTAGGACCCGATCGCTCTTTCCTCATCCCACCTTCTCCACATTTCTGGAAAGGGGCCTTGACAATCATGCAGCTTTGGGGTCCCTCGGCCACCGACAGGATGCAATAAACGGGTGGTTGCGATTAACAGAGTCAGCCTGTGTTATTTGGAGGGGAAAGTAGGATTGAAAAGTGGCCAAGAACGAGAGTTAACGGCGGTAACATGCTGGGTGGGGAAAGGAAGACGTCAGTCGCGTGGCTGGGTGTGCTTGCTTGTGGGGCACACGCCACGCATGTGAGAGGGACAAGTGAGTTGGGGCCTGCCACTCCACCGTTCTGCACGAGCTGCAATGGAGCAACCCCTGTTGCAAGAGGACTGGAAACTCTCTGGGAGGAGAGTCCAGACAAGAAGCCACAAGCCGTGACGTGGTCCACATTTTTGCCACCCAACCCAGCCCGAGCCGTGTGGTACGTCACGCCATCAGGGAACTCCGTCGCGGAAGATCCACATTGCTGGCACTTAAACCTCGGCTCTCACAGAGGTTCCCGGACCCCTAGGAAGAAAGACAGCAGGATTGTCAAGGGAGCAGAGACCCCAGCCTGGCACCTCAACATTTTTTTGCAATATTCTTCTCAATCCAACCGAAGAGGATGATTAGAAAAGCACCTAGCTGGTCATGAAATGACCCGCATCGGGATATTTTCAATTCCATTTTGTTGCGCAGGGAAAGGCGCCAGCCATTTTTGACCTCACTTCGGAGCGGGTAGGCCCAACCTAAATAAATGTTTGGCTCCTAGAACTGGGGGACGGAGGGTAGAAGAGATCAGGAATCTTCTGTTTCAGGAGGCCCAGGAGAGCTCTCTGCCCAATGTGGCTGAGAGGAGCAGCACACTCATGTGTTAGATGTCTTTTCAGAGCCCCGAGGTGTACGGAGCTCCCTCCTTCCGATTCTCCCCCAACAGCCCTGTGAGAAGGTTGGAGTGAGAGAGGCTTGAGCGGCTCAAAGCTTCTCGGGGGGCTTCTGCAGCTGAGGGAGGATTACAACCTGGGTCCCCCAATTCCTAGATCAGCCCCTTCCTCACTCATCTAGGCTGACTCTTTGGAGGAAGAATTAAAAAATGCACAATGATGTTATTGATGTGTCCAGATGTGGGCACATCATCCTTCCCTCCCTTCCTCCCTTCCCCTTCCTTCCTTCTTCCTTCCCTCTTTCCTTCCTCTCCTCTTCCTTCCTTCCTTCTCCGTCCCTCCCTCCCTTGTAACAGCTCCTTTTTTATGACTGAGCTACTCTAACAGACATTGGGCATTTTCTAAGTGCATATGCACATTTTAAGATACACAGGCCACAACATGCCCACAGGAACCCTGAAAGTGCCCCCGTGCCAGCTTCCCCACAGGGTCCCAGTCTGAAAAGCAAGGTTGGCATCTTCCCAACAGGGGTATACCTGGCTGGGCTCTTCTTCTACTGTTTTGTTGAGGAAGTTGAGTGAACTGGCTCTTTTAATCCTGCAGGAGAGAAACCAAAATAGGTGAGAATCCTGGTCTGCCAAGGAACTGGGGGGCTTCAATGGGACCATCTTTGGTGGTCATCATTTCAGAACCAAAGTCCCCTTTCGACCCGAATTCCCATTTCGGCTGGGAATATTTGCATGACATTTTACTGAACCGTATACATAAATCATCTACTCAACCATACATATAAAGCATAGTTCTGGGACTCCAGGCAACAGTGGTTTAAGCAAACCTGGGCTTCTCACACTGTGTGAATCCACAGATGCCCTCAAGAAAATCCTGAGGTTGCTGCAACGATGTTAGGTGCTGTTTATTGGAAAGGGAAAAGAAAACCTCAACGGCGTTCGTAAAACCTCCTTTGTTTCATTTTTTCCCATCTCCTTTTGCTGTCTGTTGATACGCTTGTCTGGAGGAAAGGCCGATTCAAAATCCATTTTAAAGCACGAAGGGCCTAAGGAACCATGTAACGTGGAGCCTTGGTGCTCTCAGAACTTGGTAATTTGCTTCCAGAGATTTCATTACCCATCAAGGTAACATCACCAGTGCGAAGGAGTGCGGGGCTCGCTCCCACTTTATACACAGCGGCTTGTCCCACCAACATTGTAGCTGGGCTGTATCTTGCCCACCAAGGTACAGTAGCTTGTCCCACCAATACTGGCAGGGCGTACTATCATGTACGAACAGGAGATGAACCCCGCACTCCTGTGCACTGATGATGTTAGCTCGGTGGGTAGCGAAACACCTGCAAGAAAACAACAAAGCTCAGAGAGCACCAAGGACCCCACGGTTCAACCGTGAGTTACAAGTATTCTCTTCTGTTGAAACTGTTTCACAGCTAGGCAGATTTGACTGAAACTACCAAGACATTAAGCCACCACCTCTGCCTGGCTTTCCATTTCTTTGGCTTCCCCAGAACGCAGACTCACCCTGGATTCCTGGGTTCCTGCGGGCTGCTGCCTTGAAGCTTCTTGACGAGCATCTCGCTGCTCCGTCGCAGAGCATCTCTCAGCTTGCCGAAAGAGCCGCTGCGCCGCAGAGCTCCGGAGCCCCCCTGGGAGAGCAACAGAGAGACAGGGTGCCCCCTCTGTAAGGCCGCGAGGAAGCCGTCCTCGGGAGACCCGGGCTGTGGCAACTGCGCCCAAAATCCCCAGCTGGACGCACAGGATTTGGGAGCCGTAGTCCCTGATTGGGAGATGGGGGTAGGGCCAACGCAAGGTTGAGCTGTTAATTTTCTGCACGCCGAGGTGGCTGAAGAGTGCAACAGCTTTTCGTGCGTCCTCATGCTCAGCCGCGATTTTCAACGTCAGCAACTCTAAGGAGGGCGGACTTCGGCTCCCAGAAGCCCCATTCAGCATGCCGGCTGGGGAAGTCTGGGAACTGACATCCACCCATCTTACAGTTGCTGAGGTTGAGAAACTGTGCGAAGCTGCAAGGCGGTTTGGCGCCGAAGCCCAGTTTAGGCAGTCGGGTTTGGGACTGCCGGCGATGGCGGTTTAAGCAATGCGCGAGCCTGGCAACCATCCACAGACAAAACCCTCCATCGCATTTGTGGAATGTTCTTCTTCCCTCTCCCTTTCAAAGCAGACTCCCCAGATGAGGGCGGCTCCAAAATTTGCTGTCTCTCACCCCAGACCACTCGGCTGCTGCCTCTTCTGATTCGGCCCCATTGTCACACTTCTTGGTGCCGGAAACTCCATCGCGGTTCAGTCGCTGTTCGGAGCGGTTTCCGTCCTTTAGGAGCTCCACGATTTTGCTTTGGTTGATGGCATCCAAGCCCTGGTCATGCAGGCAGGGAGACGACAGGAGAAGAATTGATCCGTGTGTACAATGAATACGGGCATGTGTGTGCAGGTGGTCCTCGACTTACAACCGTAACGGAGCCTGGAATTTCCATCCTAAGCCACAACGGTCGTAACTCAAGACCCCCGCGTGATCAGGCCCCGACCTTTTTTGTGGCACTGGTTCAGCAAATGCCACCGTCGTTAAGCGAACCCACTGTTCGCTATGGGGCAGTTTTCGCCAGAAAATGGAAGTAAACAGGAAAACAGGAGGAAGAAAGTGTGTTAAACAGCTTCGACGCCTTAAGTTATTTGCAAAAATAATAAAGGCGGGATATGGATAAAATAAATGCTGGTTTCTGGCAAAAACGTTATAAATCGCAGTCGCTCGACTGTGGGATTTATACGTATATACGCGGGCCGGTTGCTGAGTGCCAAACATGCAGTCATACGACTGGGGGGACATCAGAATTTTGAATCTGGGTCCTAACTCCCCTTTTTGGGGTTTGTCATGACTTCGGACGGTCACGAAGCAACCAGTCATAAGTCGAGGACTACTTATATCGGCAATCAGGCACAGCCTTTTACATTTTCGTCCTCCGGAGAGAGCAGACCGGCACTTGCCTGTTTGCGGGACTTCTGGGCGCACTCTTCCAGCGTCTCGGCTGCTTCCACCTTGCCCTGGCGTCGATACAGAGCCCCCAAGCTCTTCAGGGTCGCGTTGACGGTGAGGCTGGAGGGGAACAGCAAAGCCCGGGATCGGGAGACCAGTTAAGTCATTAACTGAATCACACCGCAAAGGTGGTGTAACTGTGCGCTGGCTGTCAAGCACCCGGATTGTGATCATGTCACCGCAGGGATGCTGCAACAGTTGTTAACTGCAAGCACCGGTCGTTGGTCACTTTTTTTAGTGCCATCTTAACTTTGAACTTATATGTTGCTGAATAAATGGTCGTACGTCGAGGACTGCTGGTGATTGGAAAAGGGAGTCCCTGATGCCTTCCGGCTTTTGGCGACCACAGACTAACCTACAGCTGCTTCTTACCTATCAGCCTTACAGGCTTTATACCAGCTTCCGTACTCTCTGTAGGGCACGCTGTTTTCTCGGTATTTGTCCTGCGTGGGAAAGATCAAATAAACCAAATTGAAGGGTCGGGATGATCCGCATTCGGTCCCCAAATCCTGGGCAAAGAAAGCCTTCCTTGAACCTCCGCTAAACCCAGAAATACCTTACATTCTTCACGTTCTTCGGCATGCATCCAAATTGGCTTGTTGTCACCTGCGCAGGAAGGGAAGAAATAAAATCATTTCGAAAATTCGAGGCCCCGGCAGTGACGTAAGTTGAACTCTTCGGCTTTAACGTGGGTCCTCTTGACTTTCAATCCGATTTACTGTCACAGTGTTCACTTTTAACCTGGTTTATGGATATCGGAGATACACATCGCTCAGAGCAGGCTGAGAAAGTAAGTTAATACATTGATTTATCACTGCCCATCTCACAAATAGGATTTACCCTGTACAGGAGGGGTTTTCTCGCATCTCACTGGGTGACGATTTATTGATCCAACCACCCTTGGCTAGATCTACTGGTCGTCCTCGACTTACGACCGCAACAGGGACCAGAATTCCTATTGCGAAGCGAGACAGCTGTCCAGAAAGTGGTGCCTGATTTGACCACCTTTTCTGCCACAGTTGTTAAGCAAATCGCTGCAGTTGTTAAGTGAAGCAAATCTACTTTCCCCCATCGACTTTGCTCGCCGGAAACCAGATGGGAGGGTCGCAAATGGTGGTCACGTGACCGTGGGACGCTGCGACACTTGCAACATGCTGGTCGCAAGTGCCCAAATTTTGAGATGCTATCATGGTCGTAAATCCACGGACTGGTCCGTAAGTCACTTTTTCCAGCGCCATTGCAATTTCGTTCAGTCAATGAATGGTTGGAAGTCGAGGACGACATGTCATCCTAAACCACAAACCCTAGTTTTATGACCCCCAGAGGCCAGCTTCATACACGCAGCCCAAACCACTGAAAGTGAAAGGTGTTCTGGCCCGTTGTGTGAACCCGGCTTCGGAGCTGAACTGGGCTGTGAACCCTCAGCAGTGGCTTGAGTTCAGGTTGCGCAACATTCCCTTTGCGTTGAGCTCATCAGAGATCCCAGATTCACTCACAGGGACAAACACACCTAAGACAGGAAAATGACTGAGCAAAACAAAGGGCCGAGGTTTTAGCCACCGAGAGTCCCTGGATTTTGGTGGCGTATAAATTAAATAAATCCATAAATATGCCTGGAGGATTCATCCCCCCTGGAAACAAGGAATTTCTGCCCCGCCCGGGGGTTGTCAGAACTCACACACCAGATGTTCCGACCCAGATTTGCAGAACCCAAGTTGGAGATATGCATAGTTACGTTGCTCTGTAAAGCAGAGGGCATTCCAGCCCCTTGGAGGGAACAATGAAAGAAATGCAAGAGTTAAAATTCAACAAATCTCCCTCCGGAGCTAAAAGGGAAAAAACTCATATTAAAGCCAGCACAGCACACTTTCAGCATGATTAAGAAAGGTCTTTGGGAGGGAACGACAGGGGAAAGTACAGTTATCAGGGAGAGGACTGTCTTGTTTCATTTATTTCAGAGCCATAAACACACACACAATTACTTGCACACCTCTCTATTTTTTCAAGCTTTTCAGAAGCCCCAAGCCAGGTTGTGCCATCTGTCTGAAGCTCCCCGCAACCGGTGAAACATGCCACTTCCTGCACTCACCGTTGACAGATCCAAATTCCCTTTCATGTGCCTGGGTCAGAATCTCCTTATAGAGAGCCTCTGCTTCCTTGTATTTACCTTGTTTGATGTAAGAGGAGGCCTGTGAGGATATAAATCCAGAGGTAAGGGGAACAAGCCAAGTTTATCTTTTTTAAACTACATTTTTTGGCTTCCAAAACTGTTCTTTCCCTCAAACGCACATTGATTATCTAAAGGACATGTCACAAGACGAGTAAGTGAGGGGGAGGGAGGAGGAAAAAAAGCACATCGGTTCACACAAGGCAGCAAAACAATTCCAACCCTTTTATGAAACTCTTCTTCCCCAAAGCATCTGTTCCATCACACTGCTTGAAGACACTGCACCCAGCTACTCAAGAGTAAGAGCTGTATTTTTAAGCAACAGTGTGCCAACTATCTTTCTCACCCCCATCCCCCTTGCAAGCTGTGCCTTTTACCCTATAAGACTGAATGCAATTCTTTCACCAATGGCCTGGGGGGACTTGGTGGGAGGGGAAAGCAGGCCCAAGGCCTGTGGAGAGGTCCTGAGGAGCAGGAAGTGGAGCACGGGGTGCCTTAGGGGGCGGGAAAGGTCTTGGTGAGCACTAGGCCTTCCCCTACCCTTGAGGCACCCTGTGCTCTATTTAACTTCACTAGAGAAAGCAGAGGTCAGGAATTGTTAAGCAAGGCGGTCACAACTTGTGATCATAATAGGCAGGCTCTATTACAGTTGCAAGTTGAGGACTACTTGTAGGGTATTGTTTTCTGCATGATTGTTTGTCTGGGGATAATCCCTGCTTATCTATTGTTGACTGCTGAAGAGGATATATTCCGACCTTCCTGTTTCCTTCTAAGCTTCCCCCATCCCTGCTGCTCCGAGTCTCTAAAGCCCCACTCACCAGGTTGTTCTTCGTCTTGGCTACGTTTGGATTGTCGGGCCCCAGGCGGGACTCGTAGATCTCTAGGGCCCGTTGGTAATAATACTGGACTTCCTCGTACTTCCCCTGGTTTTGGCAGAGGAGGGCCAAATTGTTCAGCTGCTTGGCGACGTCGGGGTGGTATTTTCCTAGCACCTGGACGGAGAGATTCAGCAGGGTTCAGCCACTTTAGATCAGGACGCACC
>JANHZU010007733.1:66363-82324 GCA_032468055.1 Acrochordus granulatus | reverse complement strand
GACTTTGGGCCAGTCATTCTTTCTCAGCCCAACCCACCTCACAGGGTCGTTGCGGTGGGGAAAGTAGGAGGAAGAAGGAATATTAGATATATTTGCTGCCTTGAGATATTTATAAACATAATAAAAGCAGGATAAAAAAACTTTAAAAAATAAGCATGTTTTTGTCTAAAGCCACCCGTTATCATCTATGACTTACATTCACAAGAAGGATATCATTTTTTTAATTGGTGGTAGTAAGCTTAGGGATCTAGGAGACCACACTCTGCTTAGCTTCCAGGAGTTACAGCCAGCTGATCTCAGAGCTGCTTGGTACTAGTCTAAGAGTGCAATAATCTGACTGACAGACCGAAACTGTTTTGGAAACAGATATTTGTTCATCAAAGGGGATATCTTTGTTTGTTTTATTCACTTTATGAAACCAGTGTCTTGCCAGAATCATCTGGAAAATTTTAATAGGAACTTACAATTTGTGTTTGCAGGTGAGCATGGCCTCAGCCACAGGTAGCTGGTGAGTGACATTTGCTCCATTCACGTACTGTGTGATTCGGCCAACCACATCCAAGGGGTCTGGAAAAGAAGAAAACCCAAAGAATAACTCAGATAGATTGAAAAGGAAACTTGGAGCCTCTACCTCCCTTCCAAGCTCCCAGGTTCACTGGAAAGGATGAAGGGATGGGAGAGGGATTACCAGGAGGGAGGGAGTGCATTCCAGAGGAATAACAGGCTATTCAGCTCAGATATCATGTGTGAAAGATAGAGGGTGAAGACAGCTCCTTCTCAATAGTTCCAGAGTATATTGTACATGCAGGTAGTAGAGTGTTCAGCTTGGCAAGATTTTATCAAGAGGTGTGAAACAATAAAGAACTCAGCTTAGAAGAATCACCACTCGTCTTTCTTGGGTTTGAGCCTGACATTAAGACTTTTGGGAGCTCCTCAATGCCCCCAACATGGTTCTCACACCATGGTTTTGACTAATAATTCTATCACAAATTCTTATAACCTGGCTTGGAGCCATAAAAACTTACTATGTGGGACCCAGGGATAGAATCAGATCATTCTTTGGCTGCATTTGACTCAAATATTCCTAGAACAAGCATACAGGTGGGGAGAGACAGCTGGCTAAGGCAAAAGGGAAGAAGAGCTTTCTGAAAAGAGATGCTCAAAGCATCTTCTTACCCACTGCAGGTGGTTCAGGTTTGCTGAAAAGGTCTCTCCAAGAGGTGTCCAAAAACATACTGCTATATCTGCTGTCTACAGAGCCTATGTATTTAGCAACTGGATGAGATCCTGGAAGAGAAATAGAAGGAAGCCTGAATTTATTGGGAAAAGGGCAGAGAAAGATAGAGCCAATGAAAATAAAAGGATTCCTCAACATTTGGGAAATATTTTTTATTAAAAGTACAAGACTGAAACAGACTCAGGCAACCAGTCTGTAAACTGGCTCTTGCTTGCTTGGAATGTGTGTTTGGGGTTAAGTACAGGTAGTCTTCATTTAGTGACCACCTCATTTAGCAACCATTCAGTTACGACAGTAATGAAAAAGTAGCTTTGCGACCAATCCTTTCATTTAAGAACTTTGCAAAGGAAAACTGAAATTAAATTGTAAGCACCGTTCTGGTTTAGTGACTGCTTTGCTTAACAACTGAGTGCTGGTTCCAATTGTGCTTGCTAAAAGAGGATTACCTGTAATCTTAAGTAGGGTATATTTTCTGAGTTGTGGCCAGCTGGGAGCCAAGAGAGCAATTTTTCCCCATTGCATAAACCCATTCTTTGATGATCATTGCTTCCAAGGAACACCAGAGCCAAGATACTGGTTAGAGATCATTTTTTTCCTCAAGTAAGGAGCAAAGGGAAGGCATTCCCTCTCTTCCTCTGATCTCCAACCCCGACTTCAGCAACCATAGACTCTTTTACCTAGTGGGATGATAAGGAACCTCATGTGGTTCAGCCAGTCTGATGTCTTGTTTGCCAGCTGCTTCACAAAAAATCTCAAAATGGCACTAAGATAGCTTTGGCCCCCAACAGACACCACCTTCACAGGACGTGGCATGGAGGAATTGCAATTGCAGCTGGAAAGAAAGAAAAAGAAAGGGAAATTTAGAAGTTTAGGCACCCAGCTTGGCTTTTGTGGTGCTTCAAAAGTGCTGGTGGACTATTCATTAAGGGCCCTCATATATGGTAGGAATGCTATGCAATGGATATGTTCCACAGTGTGCAATGGAGGGCATAAGTGTGTGTGCATGGCCAAACCCAATGTAAGAAATATGCTTCTCTTTTCATACTTTAAGGCAGGGTTGTCCAACCTTGGCAATTTTAAGATGTGTGGACTTCAACTATGCTGGCTGAGGAATTCTAGGAGATGAAATTCACATATCTTACAAATTGCCAAGGTTGGACACCCCTGCTTTAACTATCACAGTGGAGAGGCAGGAACTCCCCATAACAAATCACATCCTGGTTTTTATCCCTTTCACATATTTGAGGAGCTAAATAATTATCTGGTAGAGATTCTTTAAAGCTTCCGGAAAGTGTCTTAGCAGACACCGATCAACAGTAGCCACTAGAGGGGACTCCAGGGCTGGAATAAAATACACAAATTCCAGGGTTGGCTGAACCTTAGTTAGTTTCCAAACTGGTGTAAAAACAAATACAGGTAGTCCTTGACTTACAACCATTTGTTTACTGACAATGAATGGATGGATATTACTGATGGATATGGAAAGCTGAAGTCCAACCTCTCTTTCCAAGAGAGAGAAACTTCAGTCAGGGGCAAGGATGTTCTAAGGTGTCAACCATTCTTCTAAAAACTTAGTGCCACTAGAATCTAGATTTCTTTCTTGACCTCTCACAAGACAGGCACAAAAGACATTAAAAATGATTGACCAGAGTGTTGTGAACTCACTATCTCTGGATCCTTGTGAGGAGCGCTGAGAGGACGGCTTGCACTTCAATAGTGGAGCACGTACATACCACAGGTTTCTTCTGATCCTGGAGGAGGTCAGCTACATACTAGAAACAAAGCAAGGATGCCATCAGGCAGGGACAGAAGATGGCTTTTTGCTGATTTAGTTGTGGTTGGAACAGATGATAATTACAGGCCACGTGAATGGAGCCAAAAATTTGCTAATGAGCTCTCAGAAACCCTATGGAGACAAGCTTACATGTCACAATTACACCTGAGCTGATGGAAATCTGAGATTGGCTGCCTGGTGGGTTTAGCAGATACAAGAGAAGGCAACTAAGGCTCAGAGAGACAGGGAAGATGATATCCTGACAGCCTTCTTTGTTTGGAAGTATTGTTCCTTCTTTTTAAGGATGGTGTTTCAGCCACTTGAAGCCCCAGGTTTACATAAACAAAGTTTGAGATTAGTCCTTTTAACTCTCAAAATCTCAGCACAGCAAGGTTTTGCTCTACACGGCAGCACTCAAAAAAAACAGGTTATCGATCACAGTTTGACATGTTAGCAATTGATAGTAAAGATTTGTAAATATCATGAGAGAAGGATATACCAAAGGGAAACCATTTTTATAAATACTGAAATAAAAAGGCTGCTGAAGAAAAGCCTGGAGCCCTAGGTGCTCTCTGAGCTTGATTGTTTTTCTGCAGACATTTCATTACCAAACTAGGTAATTCCCCTCTAATGATTGTTTAGTAATGAAATGTCTGCAGAAAAATAATTACGCTCAGGGAGCACCTAGGACTCCACAAATCAACCCTGAGCTACAAATACTCTCTTTGATTGGAAAAAAAATTATTCTGGCCTGAGCATTGGCTCTTCATTATTTTGCTTTTCTACAGTTCCTATCACACAAATGTTTCCCTTTGGGTGCCTCATTTTCCACAAATCTGGCTTCAGATTTAATTGAGCACTTTGGTTTGCCAAGACAAAATTGATCTCAGCATTTATAGATTTTTTAAATACAAGCAATGTATTTAAACTCCATGTATTCAAACTCAATGAGTTTGCAAGATTTGAAGGCCAGGGGAAATGATCTTAGTGAGTATTAAATTTTCTCAATTATATCAACCTCCTCAAATTTGAAGTGGCAAGTTTACTTGTGACCTCATGTGTACTGACTACACACAGCAACAGCCTTCCAGCTCTTTAATATTTGAGGAAAAAAAACTGGGTTTCCCAAAAAACCATGAAATAATAATTGCTTTTGCTGGGTTGCTGTAAAAAGGTATAAGGACAACCAGCTGCTTACCTGGCCTTGCCAGTCAACAACATTCACAAGAATCACATTTTCTGGCAGCGCAGCATCTGACACGAGGATCTGATTCAACTGATCGTAAACAACCTTGCGGGGAATCTGGTGGAGAAAAGTGGATGGTTTTTTAAATCCTGCTAGCCCTTTGAGTAGTCCAGACAAGAAGCAAAACTCTAAGTACTAACTCTGTCCTTAGTGTAAGGTTACATTAAAGAATGTTGTAAGACTGAAAGGATTTCTCTCTTCCTCTCCTTTTACTCTTTAAAAAACTAAAGAAGGCCCTTCTGAAATACTTCCCACAGCCCTTTCCCTTCTGTGGGCTGAGATCTCTTTTACATGCCAATTACCTAGTATGCTCTTCCTCGGGTCTTCCAAGGTTATTCCCACAGACTGTTTCAAGTACAGTTCCTTGGCTTAAAATGTGTATACATAGCCCTCGACTTAAAACCACAATTGGGACCAGAATTTCCGCCGCTAAGCAAGGTGGTTGTTAAGTGAGTTGCACCTAATTTTATGGTCATAAGTGCAGTTGTAAGTCAACTTTTTTCAGTGCCATAACTTCAAATGGTCACTCAACGAATGATGTAAATTGAGGACTACCTGTATAATCTAATCTTCTAAAACCAGAGCTCTCCAGGGTGCTGTAAGTTTCAGTCTTGCTCCTGGAGGATATCCAGTCAAGGAAGGTCGATAAAGAGGATACTGTAACATTCCATTCAAATCAATTCAGGCACTGGCCAACTCTGGAACAACTCAACAGATCTGGAAGAACAGTTCCTAGTTCCAATATGAAACCAGATCGGTTTAGCTCAGGGAAGCAGATTCTTCCCTTTCTTAGCCCAGCTGAAGGTTATGATCCCAAGATTCAGAACAGGAAGTGCATTCCCTTGCTACCACCATCACTTCTCCCAAAATCCAACAAGGAGGCAATGAGCCACAGCAAGGAGGATCGTAGTTGTAGCTTACCTGTGTGCTGTGACATAAATCAGGGGACCTTTCACTGTCAGAACTGTTGGTCCTTTCGCTAAGCGGTTTGGAAAGCTGACGCTCCTTGAGTGGGGTGCTGCGTTTCTGACGGGGTGTGTGCACGGCACTGTCCATTTTGCTGTCACAGGTGGAAGAAAGATGGCAATTAATAACCCTAATGCTGTAAAACCAGAGAGGACAATCAAAGTCATGCCATGGTGGGGGAAGCTCAGTGTTGCTCTTCTTTGGAACAAAAGCTAAATGCAGGTATTCCTTGACTTACTATCATTCATTTAGCGACTGTTCAAAGTTACAAAGGCACTGAAAAAATTACTTATAACCGGTCTTTGTCACAGGATCAAAATTTGAGTGCTTGGCAACCAGCATGTATTTGCAACAATTGCAGCATCCCAGCCTCATGTGATTTCCATTTGCAACTTTCCTCAGTGAAGCCAGATTTGCTTAAAGACTGCATGATTCACTTAACAACTTCAGTGATTTACTTAACAAACGTGGCAAAAAAGGCCACAAAATCAGGCATGATTTATTTAACAACTGCCTTGCTTAACACAATGGAAATTCTGGTCCCAATTGCAGTCTTAAGTCGAGGACTACCTCTTCAGAGGGTGAAAATATGCAAACAAATCAAATGCAGCATTTATTACCTGGGTGAGGTCATGCTTTGAAGGTCTCCCTTGCTTGTTTTCATTGGTGTTTTAACTTTTTCTGGGATAATTAAAGTGTTAGATAAGTCCCCATAAGAATCCTGCTCATTCCCGTCCTAGAGAAATAGGGAAAAGACATACTCAGTGCTGATTTTTTTTTCCTGGGGAAACCAAAGGGAATAATCTACTGATGAAGGTGACAGCTACTTCCAATCTCTTACCAGCATGTCTGTTTCATTGATATGGTCATCAATGTTTTTACCCCGATTCAGTTTCAGTTTGTCTCCGGAAGAAGCTTCAATCTGGATTGGCAGCAGCCATGCAGAAAAAAGGGGAAAGAAAACAGCTGTTTCTTGGGAGCTTAAATGCAAGAGCTTTTGTCTGGTACCCCGCAATAGCAAAATCCCAAGAATCTGGTAGCATCTTTTCTGACCAATACATTTTATTAAACGGCACCAGCTTTCATGTGCTGCAGCTCTCTGCATCAGAAGCAAAATGTGATGAAAAAAGCTGCAGCTCATAAAAGGTTACTTAAAGCTTAGGTAGGCCAAGACAGACAACTGTAATTATACACTGCCATGGTTACCCCCCCCCGCTTAATGAATCAGATTAAATGGTTTTAACATTCCTGAAGAGCTCTTTATGAGACAAAGGGGGGAAATGCTGGTTTGATGATGAGAAAACAGATGTTCCGGTCCAACTTTCAGAGTTTTCCCATTCAGATCAACTCTGAATGATAGAGAAGATCTTGGCTTTCTCTCTCAATTGGCTTGAAAAATAGATGGGTCTCAGTTTTTAAAATCCCTCCAGAGCTTTCTTTCTTTTTTTATCTCCTTTCAACCAAGACATGAACTCATCCTTCCTCTTTTTCTTAATAGAGAGGAGATGGCCCTAAACCTCAGAGAAGTGCATTCTCTCCATCTCTTCCTAAAATTTCATTTCAGTCTTAAGCCTCACAGGCCATTTTCAGCCAGATACCAAATGTGTGATCTTTTATTTATGGGATGCTTCTAAGCCCCTCACAGCTGTAATGATGGAAAACAGTATGAAAACCACTGCAAATAAATCACCTGATGTATCCAATTCTTCCTCTCCACATACATCAAATCCACCACCATGCAGTGAGGTGGGTATCAAAATACAAACTAACCACTCATTTAAAGGAGGTAAATTTTATCTCATCCAGTCAAGGCAGGTTAGCTCTTCTATTTGAGAAAGGGATAAGATATACAGCAGTTTGCCAAAACTGGTGTAATCTTACACAGCGCTGCCTCTCAGGATAGCAGTTTTGTTTTGTTGCTGGAATCTTAATTCACTGTAATTTCTAGAGCTCAAATGGCTGTTTTCTTCCATCATTCTCTTCTTACAACTTACAGGGCTGGTGGCATCCTTGCCGAGACTTCCTTTACTGTTGAGACTTCCGATTTCAGTCTGGGAGCTCGACTGGGACATTCCCTCGAAGAAAGGCCTGGAAAACAGAACAAGGAGGGGATCAACAGGTGCTAGGAATGGCCAATGGTGAAACTGGTTTTCAAAAGAGGAATTAGAGAAGGAGGCTTGAGAGGAGAAGGTCCATTCAGATGAGACAGGAGATAATCTTTCTAGATCAGGATGAACTGTGGAGTCCTTGCTGTTCTCTGAGCTTGGTTGTTTTCCTGCAGATGTTTCGTGATCCAACTAGGTAACATCATCAATGCTAGAAGGAAGTGAGCGCTGCTTTGTTTTTGCTCACCATTCTCCTCTAGCACTGATTGATATCTGGTTGGGTAATGAAACCTCTGCAGGAAAAGAACCAAGCTCAGAGAACACCAAGGGCTCCACCATTCAAATGTTTCTACTTTTATTAGCAGCCATGAGATTTTGGCAAAAAGTGGCAGTGAAGGTGGCTCGTTTCCCCTGAAGATTTGAAATGGGAAGATCTTGACTAGTTCTCTGTCATCTTTATTATTATTTATTAAATTTATACGCTGCTCATCAAACTGTAAGCAACTCTGGGCAGCTTATACTTATTATTATTTATTATTGTTATTAATCAACTTTATATAGCTGCCCGACTCATAAATAGGGTGACTCCTGGCAGCTTACAACAGTTTATTTATAAATAGTTATAATTTATAAAATATATAAAAAAAGGGAGGGAGAAAAAGTGAACTGGGAAAGAGTACTGTGTGAAGGTTTTGGGTCAGAATGGACGGTTTCAGGTGAATCAGGTTCCTGGCCCATTTCCATATGATCCCAGGGTTTGATCCCAATTCTGAATTGGGAACTGGCCTCCAAAAATGCATTCTTTACACATTTTCTTAACAACAGAGCAAGATTTCTGAGAAAGAAGCCTATGGGGACCACAAGTGTTAGAAACTTGGTGTTAGCTCCCCTAAATGAACTTCTCTTTATTCTTTGGAATATTTTACCAAAGGGTTATGACAATAGGCAGATGTAAGGAATATATTAATATAAATAAATACGATGCTTCTTTTATTTAAAGCCTTTGATTTCCCAGACTTCCTTGTGGTACTTACTTGAGTTTTGGTTTTGGGGTGCTCAGGATGCTTTCAGTATCTTCCATCTCTGGGCCGCTGTCGCTGGGATTATACATCTCCAGGCTGTCATAAAGTTCATCCAAATCTTCTTCCACCTCCCGGATCTGCTCTCGAGAAACATGCTCTAATCCAAAACCAACCTGGTTGAAAAGTTTAACAATCAAGGTGATGGCTCACTGGCCAAGGAAGCACTTCCATGCTTTCATTTATTAGGTTTGCCACTGACAAGATCATCCTCATTTGAAACAACTCATCAAGATATTTAAAATCTGAAGGAGAAGACACAGATATTTTTTGACTGTTGCCAATTTACTTTTCCTCCAATTTACTTTCCTACCACCTTTTTTTAAACAACAGTCTCCTCATAACCCAATGTAAATGACTTTGAAATATAGCAACCAGCCACTTTAGGTGGATAGAAACAGACTGAGTTTATTCAGTCAGCCCTGTGATGGAATAGGAAATCGGAGACGGAGCAAGGGGGGATACCAGTAAGAGAGCCACAGTTTCCCAGGGAGGAGGCAGCACATTCCAAGGAGGGGGCCAAGACAAGAGACTGCACAGTCCTAAACTGGATAGGGGAGGGAGGAAGAGGTTCAGGGTAGCCTGAATTTCCTAGGATATATCTATTCTGTTAGAGCAGGCTGGGCAATTCTGAGAGTTGAAGTCCACCCATCTTCAAGCTGCCAAGGTTGAGAAACACTGGCTTAGGTTATAGCTTTAGTCTGGCACGAGTCTGTCCATTAGCTGTAAGCAAATAAAGAATTGACTCAATTGGATTTTACTGTGTCATCTTTGGATTGGGCGTGATATCCCTCAAGCCATAATGTATAACCAAAAGCTAACATAAAGCCAAAACCAAATAAACCACATCAATATTATCCCATAAAGCCGTGAACCTCCAGACAGAAGTCTTTCCCCAATGGATGAGGAGATGTTAAAGACTAAACTTATGATTTTTCCTCCTTACTTATGAAGTATACACTGCTACCAATCAGTTCTATCTCCCAGAGACCAAATGCTAACAGCAGCACTTTGTATAGATTGTATAATCATAAGTTAAATTGAAATCACACTTACTCTAGATCTATAAATATCACCACACTTACCTCATCTGAGACTTTGAACCTTTTCAATAAAGCCACAAACTTCTGCTTAATATTTGGCTGCTGTGAAAAAGAGGTGATGTTTGCTTGTTAGGAAAAGTGTCAGTTTAAGGATCAAGCACCAAGATAAGCAAAAACTTTGCAATGTACACAGCAAACGCCTTTCTCTAAAAAGACTGGGTTGCAAAAGCAACAGAAAAGAATATTTGTAGCTCAGGGTTGAATTGTGGAATCCTAGGTGTTCTCTGAGCTTGACTGTTTTTCTGAAGATATTTCATTACCAAACTAGGTAATATCATCATTCCAGTGCAAACATCATTATTTGCAAAAGCAAAGAATCTGGGATATATGACAGCTAACCTTGGTGTATAATTTAGCATTGCAGTCTAGCATAAGTTTTGCTAATAGACAGCAGAACGCAAAATGTCAAAGGCAGGCTCTATTACAGTTGTAAATTGAAGACTGTCTGTGATCAAACTAAGCACAGAGTAGTTCTGACCACAAGAGTATCAAAGGCAGACAAACCTGTAGGAGATCCATCTGGGTACATCCAGGTGCGTGATAAAGCTGGGAAATCGACTGCTCCTCTCCACGACTGTGAAGCATCTTCACAATCTGTGGCCACCTGAAAGCCTTTGCTTGCCATACTTGACTTTTGGATTATTAAGAGGAACTAGGTAGGATGGAACCTACAACAAGACTCACCCGACTAATTGCAGAAGTCGAGGTCATTTTTCTCCTGGGCTTCTTCACCTTCCTAAGATCGTCCTCTTCATAGAACAAATCCTGCAGGGAGAAAACAGACAAGCCATTGAAGAATGCAAGTATAGTGTCCTTTCCTAGAGTTCTCTAATGCAAACACAGAAGGTGAGAAGTTTCCAGGTAGTCCTCGACTTATGACCAGAAGCGGATCCACAGTTGGGACCAGAATTTCCATTGCTAAGCAAGACAGTTATGTGAGTCTCACACCCGATTTTATGAGATTTTTTGGTCACATTTTTAGCCACAAATGTTAAGTGAATCACATGGTTGTTAAGTGAATCCAGCTTCCCCTATAGACTCTGCTAGTTGGTAGCTGACTGGGAAGATTGCAAATGGTGATCTCATGACCCAGGGATGCTGCAACCATCATAAATGCATACTAGTTGCCAAGCACCAGAATTTTGATCACGTGACTGTGGAGATGCTGCAATGGTCATAACTCTGAGAACCTGTTGTAAGTCACCTTTTTCAGTGCTGTTATAATTTCAAACAGTGACTAAATGCATGGTTTTAAGTTGAGGACTACTTGGGCTAGGAGATTTGACATCTCAACTGGTTCCAAATGCATGGCAAAGACTGATCTGGCACCCAGCATAACCCATTTGGAACAATTCTGCGACAGACAGTGTCCACAAGCCAGAAATTGTTGGCAAGAAGAATGCCCAACTCACCTGTCCATGCAACGGGTCATCGCTGCCTTCCTGTTCAGAAGAGAAACTCTCCTCTTCTTCCTCTGAGTAGTTATCAATGTCAGGGGAACGATCTAGAAGACAATCCAGATGATCAACAAACCTCCATGGGAGATCCACTTTAATGCATCTTACATCCAAACACAATCCAGATTGGCCCAGGATGTTAAGTCAAAAGGAGACAGGATGGGCAAATTCAAGAGAAACATAAACCCAAGTTAGCTTAACTGTGGTACAGCGGCTAAGTTTTACTTCTAGGGAAAACCATGCATTTTGTCACCTATTTTAATGCTTATCCATCATCCTGTTTCCTGTTCTAAAATTTTATTTATTTATATATCCAATTTAGAGAGTCCCCATCTCACTCACAAAGAGCTCTGGGAATTAGAATCAGGAGCTCTAAGTTTCCTGGCAGCAAAATTAAAGAATATTTAAGTTATCCCCTTTATTCCTTCAAAAGGAAGCACAACTGGAAACAAACTGGACCAAAGTTTCTTCCTGATGTTTTTCATTTTTCACTTGCAGAATAAGGATTGTTATTTTTGCTATGCAGGATACCATTATCTATTAAAAAAAAGAACTTTTCTTCTGTTATCAAAAATAATAATATATTGTAGCTGTTTTAGGAATCATCTGCTGTACAACTCACCAGTTGGATCTCATCAACTGAGACCAGAAATTACTTTATTGCACGTTGCCTCTTTTTCTGGTGTAAAGGGTGCAAAATCAGCTTGCTTTACACTACTACTCTCTAGTTAAATGGACCTATCGCTGTTCGATTCAGATAAATGCCTAAATAGCACTGGAGGGATGATTTCATTTGTTTCCAACTTCCATCTGATCATTCACCACTCTGCCGGTAAGAAACCCAAATATTAAAATAAATCCAGCTCCAAATCTACATTTGCATTAGTTTCCCTGGCAACTCAAATTATTGCCTAGGGGACAGCACTGAAAAAAAGAGAGGATTCCCAGTCAGAGGGCTAAATATAGCAATGTTTGGCAGAATTAGGCTAGATTGTTTTGACAAGCCACAGCAATCGAGCGGGCATCAGGCCCTGCTGGGCTTGGTCTCCTGCATATGATATACTTAAGAGGAACAAGCAACTTCTACAGGCTGCCAAGCAGCAGTTGTAGAACTGCCTTCTGCAGCTCACCTCTATCTCTCTCTAGAGCCCCCTTAGCATGTTTGAACTCAATAAACTTCTACCTGTGCTGGACCAACTCTCAGAATCCCCTGTTACAACAGGGTTCTGGCAACACATCTCAAACCTACCAGATTCGCCGAGGGTAATTTCAATATGGAATTCGGAGAGAAGGTTTCTCTGTCCTACAAGAGATTTGTCCACAGTTTCTATAGGTAATCTTCAATTTATGACCACAGTTGGGACCAAAATTTCTGTTGCTAAGCAAGGCAACAGTTAAGCAAATTAAGTGAGTCATGCCCTATTTTATGACTTTGGCCATAGTTAAGCAAATCACTGCAGTTGCTAAGTGAATCACATGGTTGTTAAGTGAATCCAGTTTCCCCTTGATTTTGCTCACTGGAAGCCAGCTGGGAAGGTCACAGCTGACATCATATGACCCTGGGACACTGCAACCACCGTACATACATGCCGGCTGCCAAGTGCTCAAATTTTGATCATGTGACCTTGGAGGAGCTATGATGGTTGTAAGTGTGAGGATTGGTCATAAGTCACTTTATTCAGTGTTGTTGTTAACTTTGAATGGTCACTAAATGAATGGTTGTAAGTCAAGGGCAGCCTGTACCTGAGAGTTTTGATTTGAGTCCTTCATGGTCAATAGGCTGGCTAGATAGAGAATAGATTTTGATTTCAGCCACTGGAACAGAGACATCTTTCACGTTGCTGTGGAGTCCCAAGACCAGGGCCCCCTCACTCGGATGCTGCATCACCTGCCAAAGAAAAACAGAATGCAGATTTGTTGTGGAGTCAGAAAGCTTAAAAACAGATAAAACAATGACAGCCGAGTGGTCATTGGCAACCATTGGTCATTGGAGCTCTCCATCTGCCTTACCTCGGCCATGTTGATCAAGCCCACGGCCAATGTTTTGTAGCCTAGAAAAGTCCGGTTTTTGTATCGCTTCCTTCTCTGTAACATGATCTGCAATTTATTGGCATCTCGTTTCAAGAAGTGAGGGTACTGCAAAAGAAATGCAGGGAAGGATACAAATGATTAGTAGGCTAGAACTAAAAGTTCTGTAATTAAAAATAGGGACCATTTTTAACAGACTGGCTTTAAACTATGTTTTCAGGCTTTGTGGCAAGTAAAATTGGCTTCTATGCTCTTATTGAAAGGACACTCTCAGGGTTAACAAGAGAGCTCCAAGCAATCCCACCAGCCAGGCAGCGCATTCTGACATTTCCGAAATCCATCCCACATTGTTATTTCATGTCTTCCAATTTATCTGGGAGAAAGTCTCCAAAACGGTTGCTTTATCTGAATAGGAAGCAGATGGAGAGGATCTAAAAATGGGCCTAAAGCCTGTTTGGCTGCAAAAAATTACTTTCTCACTGCAGACAGATGGTCCTGCAAGCAGCATTGTAATAGATGATCCTAGGGAAGAAAAAGCTGTTGCTAAAATGAAAAGCACCAACACCCTTCTCCAAAGCCTGCCAATATTCTGAGCCATGCAAAGAAAACAGAGCATATCCCTTCTAAGAGAAACATTTCAAATGCTTTAAACACTCAAACCGCACAATCCCAGCAGGGGAATTAAACAGAGGGCTCCAGAATGTAAACAATTTAGTTTAATTTCTTTATTTTGCCATATTTATATAGCTGCCCATCTCATAATCAAATGACTCCTGACTCAACTCCTGGGATCTTTCTGTGAAGGTGGAGGAGTGGCTTTTCACATCGATCTCCTGTCAATTATTTCCTGCAGCTGACAGCTGTTAAGCACATTGGTGAGAAAACACTTTAGCGAGGCACACTAGAATGGTTTCCCTACAGGTCCCATTAATGGAAGAAAAGAAGGTGTCCCTCCAAGGAGATTTTATTTATTAATTGATTTATTTAAAAAATTTAGATGGCTGCCCATCTTCCAATCAACTCTGGGCAGGTCCCAAGCAAAAGTTAGAACATACAAAATCATATTAAAACTATAAAACTTAAACAGATTAAAATATTAAAAGTAACCAACACCTGATGCCAAGTCAACCTTCTAATGTGCCTTTATCCAATCTTATTCCAAGGCTGGGGGAAAAGCCAGATCTTCAAAGCTTCACAAAATGCTAAGAGGGCAGAAGAGATGTTTTCCTCCTAAGTGATTTGTTTTTGGGAAAACAATGGTGGAGTCTAGCATCATTTCAAGGAAATGTCTGCATTTTTATAATTGTGTTTCCAACTTTTTAAGGGGGCCTTACTTGCAATGTGATCACGGAAGGTACCAGAAGAGCTCGTCCCACAATTCTGCCATATTGTGGGGATTAATGAATGACAACTCAAACAAGACCATGATCACAGCAATCAAGAGCTTTTGAAATTATCTGGGCTTCAAATGCAACTGCACGTTAAGTCCTGATGCTTTGCAAAAAGGTGATATTCCAATAAAGCGCGCTTACCTGTAATGAGAAAGTCAACTGAAGTTCTGTTTCTACAAGACCACTGACAGGCAAAACAATCTCATTGGACCTCAGGATCCGCTTTGAACCCTACAAGAGGCATGGGTAAATTTGTATGCTGGAAAAGGTGAAGATAATGCTGGGATCAGAACCCCAAAGAGCAAATTATAGGTAGTTCCCAACTTACAACCACAACTGGGAAGAGAACTTCCTATGCTAAGCAAGGAGGTTGTTAAATGAGGGTGCCTGATTTTACAATGCTTTTTGGCATAGTTGTTAAGCAAATCATTGCAGTTGTTAAAATGAATCACATGGTCATTAAATGACTGTGCCTCCCCTATAGTACTCGGAAAATGGCAATCACATGACCCCAGAATGCGGCAACTGTCGGAAATATATGCCAGTTGCCAAGTGTCCAAATTTTGATCATGTGATTGTATAGATGCTGTGATGGTCGTGTGAGGACCAATTGTAAGTCACATTTTTCAGTGCCATAATAACGCTGGTTGAGTTCACCAGAAGTGCAAGAACCAGTATTTTGTGTCTCCCTCGACACCCAAAATGGTAAGAGAAGAAATAAAGAAGAACTTTGAACAGTCATTAAATTAATGGTTGTAAGTCAAGGACTACATGTACTAACCTGCATTCCCCTTTGGTCAATTCTCTAACACTCTACTCAGAGAGAGTCTGCACCCTCTGTCTCAGCTCACCTGCAATCTGCCCTTTGCAACCAAACAAGAGATACTAGACTGTCCATATATCAAGAGTCTGTTTTACCAGAAAAAGCATGGTAAAAAGTTTGCAAAAAAACATTTGGAACTATGTTTAATGAAGCTAATGAAGAACAGAAGCACAGGAAGAGAGAAAATAATATCATACTGAGAATATTTGGGTAATGAACTAGTAGTGATCCTCCACTGTTGTTGGACAATACCCAACAGTCCCAAGGACCATAGCCAATGCTGGAGAATCATGGAAGAGCAACATTTAGAGAGCCCACAGAGTGCTTGATGATGTCAAGGCCAAAACAGTATCTATCTGAATACTAATCATGCATTTCACTCATAAATTACAGCTCTTTCGTCTTCGGAGCAGATCTGTCCTAAGCTACACAGAATGGGTAACTCTTGTGACTGTTAAGGCCAATATGTGGCTTGGATGTCCTTGTTCATCAGTATAACATACCTGCAGCTTTACAGCGATCACCACTGAACTGAGATCCTTATCCATTTCTTTCAGCATAATGAGTTTCTTCAAGGTCAAACTGAACAGTCTATCCAGAGAGGGGGGGAAAAATAAATCAAATATTCAGGTAGCAATTCTTTGATCCTAAAGGAGTAAAATAGAAATAAAACTGACATTTGTCTAGAGCAGTATTTCTCAACTTTCATAGGTTTAAGACTTGTGGACTTCTACTCTCAGAATTCCCCAGCT
>JANHZU010007733.1:16315-33510 GCA_032468055.1 Acrochordus granulatus | reverse complement strand
TCGGCCCTCTTCCCCTCAGGAGCTGCTGAGGATCCTCCAAGTGAATTCGGCCCTCTTCCCCTCAGGAGCTGCTGAGGATCCTCCAAGTGAATTCGGCCCTCTTCCCCTCAGGAGCTGCTGAGGATCCTCCAAGTGAATTCGGCCCTCTTCCCCTCAGGAGCTGCTGAGGTTCCTCCAAGTGAATTCAGCTCTTTTCCCCTCAGGAACTCCCTTCCCTTCTGGGTCTCCTGCTCCCCTTCAGGTTAGCTTTGCTTTGGGCTCCTGAGGTGGGCAGCAACTTCCTGCTTTTTGCTTTAGGGGCTGCAACTTCCTTCCATGTCTTCTGCAACCTTTTCCCTCCTCTCCTCCTCTTCCAAGTCTCCTGCCTTCCTTCCATCCCTCACAGTCTGCCTGGGCAATCTGGCCCATTTCCTCAGCTGTGTACGTTTTTATACTTTCCGCCCTAGAGGCCTTCTCAGCTGATTGGTGGAGCCCCTCAGGGGCCTGGCTTTTGATTCGCTCTCAATCGAGTCGTCTCATTGGCTCTTCACCACCCCCTTGAAAACCCACTCGCTGTTTCTGGGATCATTTCTGAGGGGCTGAAAAAGGAGACTTTAAGCAAAGATGGTCAGGTGAGAATGGGACATTGGCACTTAGTTTTTCTGCTGCTTGGTCCCCTGGTTTGTCTGATGATTTTTTTTATTTATTTAACAAATTTAGTTGTTGAAATACACCATCTCACACCAGCATCTCTGGGCGATTTGGCAACAAATACGAAGTGTTCCAGAATGTCCAAAGGGGAAGGGCAATTTAAAAAAAAACAGGCCCAGGTGAAAGAAGGAATTAAAAAATAATATTTTTATTTCCTAATTTCCAGGCGCCGGAGCAAATGGGACCAGCCTGGGCCGACTCCAGCGCTGTTTCTCCTTCCTGCTACCACCCCTGTGGCCGGCCGACCTGTCCAGGGCAGCGGAGACGGGATGTCAGGCTCAGAAGGTTCGGCGGCTCCTTTAGGAGCGCTGGATGCCGCGGCGGCTGTGGCCGCGAAAATCAACGCCATGTTAATGGCAAAAGGGAAGCTGAAGCCGTCTGCCAATTCAGCAGACAAAGTGAGCAGCTGGGAGGGTGGAGGTGGATTTTCCACTTGGTTGCTGGATTATTTATTTACTCACTCATGCCTTGACTTCATTCCTGCTACTGGGTGCATTTTCTGGGTGTAGATCTTGACCATACCAGAGCATCTTTCAAGGAGAGGTGAGATGTGTTAAGATAGTTATTATTTATTAGGTTTTTATCTCATCTTTATTACTTTATTAGTACATCAAAGCAGTGAGCATACCTAATACTCCTTTCTCCTATTTTCCCCATAACAACAACCCTGTGAGGTGGGTTGAGAGGCTGCAAGGGTCTTAGGCTGGCTTTCTTGCTTAAGGCAGGACTAGAACTCACCATCTCCTGATGATCGGCCCAAAGTCACCCAGCTGGCTTTCATGCCTAAGGCAGAACTTGAACTTACAGCCTCCTTTCTAGACCAGCACCTTAACCACAACACCAAACTGGCTCTTTTTAATCTTGTTGACCTTAATCCTGATGTGCCCCTGAACCCCTCATTCCTAAAATGCAAAAAAGAATCTCAAATGTGGGTCTTGCCCACTGTGGAGAGGACTCTTAAGGTGACAAAAGAGATCAGCCCTCTTGCTCTGGACATACAAAGGGTGTCTCCTGAGTAAATTTTAAAAGATCGCAACCTGAAAACTCAAATTTTTGACAGTGGGGCTCTTTGTTCTTATTATGACCCGACAAAGAATTAGTTCACATGTAATACTTGAATCAGCTCCTAAATCAGGGCTGCAAAGAATGAAAAAAAAATTAAAAACTCTTCTGCTTTTGCTTTCTATTCCTGTGTGCCAAGAGGAAAAGGAATCTCAGATTGTGGGCTGGGCTCCACTATATGATTTTCACATTTTTTCCTTTTGTCTTTCTGTTCTTTGGCAGCTTCAGGCTCCGGGGAAAGGTCCAGCGACGAATAAAAGCAAAGATGATCTTGTGGTGGCTGAAGTGGAAATCAACGATGTGCCGCTCACGTGCCGAAATCTCTTAACGAGAGGACAGACGCAGGATGAGGTCTGGCTCTTTTTTTAATTTTTATGTAATGATTTTTCTCCCACCTTTTTTGTTTTTATAAATAACTCAAAGCGGCGAACATGCCTAATATTGTGAGGGGTTGGGCTGAGAGAGAATAACTGGCTTTCGTGCCTAAGGCAGGACTAGAATTCAGGTCTAGTCCTAAGAAGCCACATGAAAATAATTTTATTTTTTTATAATTATTCAATTATAATTGAACATTTGAAGCTACATTGCCATTTTAGGGTTTGCTAGAAACAGTTAAGAGGAGTTGTGTCTTCATTTGAGCTTTTCTTACTTAAAAAAAGTAAGAATTGTGACTTAAGCTCACCTTTTCGTTCTTCCCCTCTCCCCATGTCTGCAGATCAGTAAGCTGAGCGGGGCCGCAGTCTCCACTCGAGGGCGGTACATGACCACAGAAGAGAAATTAAAAGTTGGCCCTGGGTTCGTATTGCATTGTTTTCATTTCCCCCCCTCTCCAATTCATTTCTAAATTGGTTTCAGAGAAGACTTGCTTTATCTAAAAAGCTGATTGTGGGATTGCCATTCTGAGTTTACATCCAAAGGGTAACAGTCTAGTAATCATCATCATAATTTGTTGTAGTAAATGAATCCAAGAACCACATCAAACTATTTTGTGGTGGTTCATTTTGTGTAATACTTGCCTGCTGTGTCCCATGTGACATTTCAAAAAAGTGCTTTTTAAGGTCTTTTCAGCCTGTTGGGATTACCTAGCATGTTTGAAAAAGAATCACTGTCCCCCTTTAGTGTAAAATATGTTTTTTTCATCATTGTCACGGTCATTATCTCAAGTGTTAATCTTGGTTTCAGTGTTTTTCTAAAACATAAAATGTGCTTTCTTTTATTTTCTCCAGTGATCGTCCACTATACTTGCACGTCCAAGGACAGACAAGAGAACTGGTGGACAGTGAGTCAATTCTGTTTGGATTTGTGGGCAGAAAGCAGAAAATTGGGTTTTGATTTGGCTGGTTAGGGAATTCTGGGAGTTGAAGTCCACACATCTTCAAAGCTGAGAAACACTGCATTAGGATATTGAATGTAGAGAAGAGCAAGAACAAGTGGGCTTTTTATCAATATTAATGACAGTTTAGATCTCAAGGTTACAAGTGGTCTGAGTAACTGACATATAACATTGAAAATGAAATGAAAAATGTACATCAAGGTATTTATTTTATAACAGAGGTTTATTTATTTATTTTTATTTATTAATTAAATTTATATGCCACCGAAATCCGGAGGTTGCAGTAGAAGGGAATATTTGTAGCTCAGGGTTGAACTGCAGAGTCCTTGGTATTCTCTGAGCTTGTTTGTTTTTGCTGCAGTCATTTCATGACCTAGCTAGGTAGTGTCATCAGTGCTAGACATATAATACAGACATATAATAAATAAGTGCTAGACAGGTAATAAAGGTTTATTAAGCACTAAATCAGTGCTAGATATGTAATAAAGATATATAAATAAAATAAATAAAAAATAAAGGTTTCAGTCTTCAGCTACTTTATTTGATTCCATTCCTTTTGCCTTTCCAGGAGCTGTCAACCGAATCAAAGAAATCATCACCAACGGTGTCGTCAAAGCAGCGACTGGGTCGAGCCCCACCTTCAATGGGGCCACAGTGACCGTCTATCACCAGCCTGCACCCATCACTCCTTTGCCCCCATCGGTCAGTCAAAAGCCTCCTTTCCAGTCTGGTGGAGTAAGTGTCGTTGGAGAAGAAAATGATAACTATGTTTTTTTCCAGCTTTTCCCAATTTGAGCAGATAAAAAGCCAGCATGGCAAACTGGGCTGCCTCAGTATCATTTCGATCTCTGCTTTGGATGGCTTGCCTTGTTGGACAGAGCTGGGTATCTTTGGGTTGTGAATTCCAAATATGCAGGATAGATATTTATTTTTAGGTCTTCCCAACCCAGGATTTGGAGGAATCAGAATGGAGCTGTGCCACTGGAGGGAATTTGGGGTGGGGGCTAGAAGAAATATTTTAAGGGACTCCTGGACCATGGATTGCCTACTCAGTTTGCTGTGTCTGTTTGATTTGAGCCCTGTCCCTAGAGGATTAAGAAGGCCTGGCCTATTGAGCAAGACCAGGCCGATACCATCCTCTTAAAGAAATGAAATGGAGAGAGGGGTCAAGCTTTCAGGCTGCAGAGACCTCACTGTGCCATTCAACAACACCCCCTGCTTTCCTTCTGAGAAAAATCACCAGTCAGCCCCAGAGGAGAACATCTGCGGTGATTGAAAGCCCAACATCCTGTGCATTTTTTGTTCTTCCCTGTCCAGAACGGATGAAGATTTAAACAAAAAATGTCTCTTTAAGATGGAAAGGAGGGGCCATTTCATTCATTCCTCTTCTCTGCGGTTCTGTTGGGGAGTGAAAGACCCAAAACGTTCACAATACTCTGAACCTTGTTGCTGAATTAAGTCATTGCCTTTAAGGCAATTTCTTTGTGAAATCCTAAGCTAGCCTAAACCAATTAGATCTGAGTTAAATGTGTGAACGCGGTCCCTGTCACAAACACTACATAAAATGGTTCTGTAGAATATGCTAAGGTCCCTTAGGAAAAAAAAAAACAGGTAGTCCTCGATTTCAGACCACAATTGGAATCAGAATTTCCATTGATAAGCAAGGTGGTTGTTAAGTGAGTTGCACCTGATTTTACAACCTTTATTCCCATGTCTGTTAAGCAAGTCACTGCTATTAAGAGAAACATGGTTGTTAAGCAAATCCAATTTCCCCCATTGATTTGCTTGCCAGAAGCCAGCCAGATGGCAATCCTGGGATGCTGCAACCATTGTAAATACATGCCAGTTGCCTACTGTCCCAATTTTGTTCACATAACTATGTGAATGCTGCTTCAGTCGTAAGTGTGAAGACTTGGTCAAAAGTCACTTTTTTCAGTGCCGTTGTAACCTCAAGCAGTTGCTAAACAAATGGTTGTAAGTCAAGGACTACCTGTAGATAGAAAATGAAGTAGCATGCTGAAATGGGTTGTGAGAATCTAGTCTCCCTGGATGACTTTGCACATGTGTGTGCTTTACAGATGCACTATGTCCAAGATAAGCTCTTTGTGGGCTTGGAACACGCTGTCCCCACCTTCAATGTCAAGGAGAAGGTGGAAGGGCCGGGCTGCTCGTATTTGCAGCACATACAGATAGAAACTGGAGCCAAGGTATTCCTCCGGGGAAAAGGCTCAGGCTGCATCGAACCTGCCTCCGGCCGAGAAGCCTTCGAACCAATGTACATTTACATCAGGTAAGCAAACAGGGATGGCAGGATTCATTTTGATCAGTGGTGCTCCTCTGAGAACGGCACTGCGATGTTAAGTCAACCAGCTCATTTGGAGGAATGTTAAAACCATTGCATCGAAGTGCGGCTTCGCGCATTGTGTCCAGCTGTGGTTCAACTTCCTCCATTTCAACTTTCCCCAAAGTGGGAACATGATCTTGATTGTGAAATATATACCTAAGTGCTTTGTGCCATGGCTTAGTGTGACAGTTTGAACCAGTTCAGTGTAGTAGTGGTGAAAGTGCTAGACCAGAAATTAGGAGACTCTAAGTTCTAGTACCTCCTTAGGCACGAAAGCTGGCTGGGAGGCTTTGGGCCAGTCCCTCTCAGTCCAAGCTACTTCACAGGGTTGTTGTTTTTCTTCCAGCCACCCCAAGCCAGAAGGCCTGGCAGCAGCCAAAAAGCTTTGTGAGAACTTACTACAGACTGTAAGTTATTTATTGGTTTTGTTCTCCTTGGTCCAGATGGCATTGTGCTTAACTGCCTTCCCTCTTTCCTGGCAAATCCCATTGAAATCGGTCGCTTCCCTCCAAAAACAGACTTGCTGTGATTTTGTTTGAATGCTGCAGGGAGAGAGAAGATGGTGAGAAGGGAATTTCTGGAAAATTAGAGCTGCCAAGGGGAGTGGAGACATTTCTCTCCATGGTGATACTGGTTTTAGATCAGCATCTTTCTCCCTCGATATCCATCTACCTGCTTACCTGTCTACCTATTGACTAATTTGTTGAAGTGTTCATTCATTCATTCAGTGAACAGTATTTATAAACTGCTGCAATCTCAGTTGACAATAAATTCAGGAATAAGGACTGGTTAAAAAGATAAGCATAAAAATGCTCATTTATTTATTTAAAACATTAGTATGGCAAGCTATCATGCAACCAACTCTGGGCAGCTCCCAGTCAAAAAGACATTTCAATTATTTTTAGATGTTCACCAAGATATACCTTCCAACTCTTTTGGGACTACATCTCCTAAACTTCCCAACCAGCAAGTTAGCCATGATATCTAGAATTACAAGAACTGTAACACCAAATATCCTGAAAGCACACTGGATTAGAACGTGCATTCTTAGTGAAACTCTCACCTCTGAAGGCCAAATGAATAAAGGTTCTCCTCATTTAGTCACACCTCATTTAGCAACTGTTCATAGTTACAGTGTTGATGGATAAGTAACTTTACAACCAGTCCTCGCATTGATGACTTTTGCAGATCTGTCACATAAAAGAAAGATGAAGGAAAATTGTGTTGTGACCATTTCACTTAACTACTAAATTGTTGGTCCCAATTATTGCCATTAAATAGAACTATCTATATAAGGCAAGGTTCAGTATGGATTGGAACATGAAGTAATTCTGTACTTAAGGAATTGAAATATTCCAGGCTGGGAATATTTAAGAAAGTCTCTGATGAAGAAAAGTGGTTTAGTTCATAGGATCCTAAGTGCAGAATAATCTGCTTTCCTTCAAGGTCCATGCGGAATACTCACGATTTGTGAACCAGATGACCACCGCAATGCCTTTAACAGGTCAGTCTTAAAAAAACCAGCTGCTCAACAGTTTTGAGATGTCTGGCTAGGCTCCCAAGACAAAAGCAGCTGAAGCATTTTTAAAGTCCAGAGCATCATCTGGCTGCGGCTCAGGCAGTCAACCTCCCTAGTTCACAAGAGTATAAATCAGGGTGTGGGGAGGTTGCAAGATGCTATTATGATAGCCAATCTCAATAAAACTAGCTTTAGTGTTCCAGGAGAATTGATTTCCTGGTCTGGTTGACCTAGCTAGCCAACCCAGCAGAAAAGGCAGTGATGATGTGCCATTTTTGCTTTGGGGTTTCCTCCTCTTCTTCTCAGTTGGATTCAGTCCAACACCGGTGGGTCAACCTTTTCCATTCCTGCTTTTCTCTTGCTTCCAATCAGGCTTCACGCAGCCAGCAACCATTGCAACTGTTCCTCCCCAACCACCATACTACCCACCCAACGGCTTCCAGGCCAGCTACCCTGTGGCTCCACCACCTCAGCAGCCAGGCCAACCTCCTTATGTGGTGCCGGGCATCGGACCTCCCAACGTTCCAATGGCGCCAGGGGTATTGGCCCTTCCCACCAGCGTCCCACCCGTGCCAACCCAGTACCCAATCACGCAAGTCCAGCCTGCTGCTACCACCAGCCAGGTAAGGCTATCTACCACTTTCTTTGAAAATAATGGTTTGCATTTCCCTTTCTCTGATAATAACTTGAGGTGCGGTGGCGCAGCGGATTAATGCCACCAGTTATGTCGACCAGAAATGGCATGCTGGCAGGTCGATTCCCAAGCTCCACATAACGGGGTGAGCACCCATTACTAAGCCTCAGCTTCTGCCCACCCGGCAGTTCGAAACCACGTAAAAACTGGCGAGTAGATAAATCGGGTACCACTTCGGTGGGAGCTGGCTGGCTTCGATGGGACAGGCCAGGCCAGGCGAGCGGGTGAGCAACAAAGGCGGTCCACCCTTCCCGGAGCAGGAACTGCGGAGATTCCCGGATGCAACATCGCCGGCCAGAGGGGGGCGGGCAGGGTTAGTTTACACTACTGTATAAATATCTAATCTATGTAAGCCACCAAGAGTCTTCGGAAATTGGCGGCATAGAAATGTGTATAATAAATAAATAAATAACTGGGAGCACAGGCATTTGCTAAATCCCTCGAAGTTGGAGAACAGTGGGAATCAAGATAGGTAGTCCTCGACTTACAACCACAGTTGGGACTGGAGCTTCCGTTGCTATGCAGTGGGGTTTTTAAGTGAGTGACACACAGTTTTGCAAACTTCTTGACGCAGCTAAGCGAACACGGCTTCCCCCATTAACTTTGCGTATCAGAAGTCCCCTGGAAAGGTTGCAGGTAGTGATCACATGACCCTAGGGCTCTGCAACCATTGTAAATACCTGCCAGTTGCCAAGCGTTTGAATTTTGATCACATGACCACAGGGACGCCTTGATGGTCACAAGTGCGAGGACTGGTCCTAAGTCCCTTTTTTCCATGCCGTTGTAACTTTGTATAGTCGTTACATGGATGGTTGTAACCCAAGGACTACCTGTATGAGACTTTAGCACACCTTTTTTGGGTCCCTGCTTGCAGCTGCGTGCTTCTGGCGAAGCTGAGCTAAGCATGTGCGTGTCACAGTCAAGGCTGCTATCCTTGGTTTGTTTCCTTCCATCTTACATTCACAAATGTTTTTTCCCTTGTTTTGGGGGGTCTTTCCAGACTCCACTAAGCACTCCTTTTCTGCCTGCCGCGCCGGGAAAGACAAACCTGCCAAGTGGGACGCAGCTCCCGGTACAGCCCCCACCTCAACCAGGCCAGAAGAGACGATTCACTGAGGAGCTACCCGATGAACACGAATCCGGATTGTTGGGATACCAGGTGCAGTAAGCCACAGTCATTTTCTTACCTGCTCCCCAGTCCAATTTCACCTTGCTGTCAAAATGGATGTAGATCCTAGCTAACCTTTGGAGCTGTCCTTTCTTCAAGACCATCAAACATTAGCTGGAGCAGCCGTCTCTGTAGGTGCCAGTTCTGCAGAAGAAGTGATCGTAGGAAGGGTCGCGTTGGGCCGGAGGTGGTGGGCTTTTCTTTTTTTTACTTTTTGGGAGATGCTGGATCCATTTGGAGTTTGTGGTAGGCACTATCCTGAGATGGCTGCAGGGGATGGTCAAAAAAATACCCACTGGAGAGGCTGCATCTCCAGAGATGAAAAAGAAGATTTGCAAGAGCCTCTCTGAAAGTCAAGAGCCATACCTGAGATGCAGAGTCACGCTTTGGGTTTCAAACCAAGTGTTAGGTAGCAGGCAATTTGAATTTGGTTGAGGAGCTTGGAGTTTGAAATACTCTCTCTCGAGATAAATATTTGGGGCAGATTTAAAATCTGCAGGCTAGATGGTCTTTTAGAATTGAAGAATCCAGACATTTCTTTAGGTGCTTTCAAAGGGGTTGATCTAGTTTAGAATAAGTCATAAGAAAATAGGAACCCCTTGGATGCCTTCTTTGCTTGCCACAATAACAAAAGCTGCTGAGAATTGCAACTCACAGCAACCTGAATTTCTCATCTAGCACAAAAGCAACAGAAAAAAAAAATCCTTATCCTCTGCTTGTCATCAAGGAGGGTGATAAATTGCATATTAAGCAATTTGAACTTGCGTATTTTTAATTCACAGAAAAGATAAAGCTTGCTTTCAAATGCCTAAGTTTTTTTTTCAAGCTGACTACAACAACACAAAATGGGCTGATAAAGTCCTTGTGAGGTTGCTCAAGTTTTTTCCTAACCTTTTTGGAAGATGGTAATGATAAATGTATAGAGTCAGGTCATTTATGTGCTGTGCCAAGTTCCTGGAGCTATTGTTATTTGGGAACTGTGATTCAGTGACTCTTTCCTTTTTTGGAAGAACTAAATCTCACCTTTAGTTCCAGTTCTTTCTCCGCACGATGCTCGGCCTGACAGTTTGGAAGGTCATTGCCAACCAGGTTAGGTAGAACCAGACTAAGATAACGTGGCTTTTAGATAGTTTCTGCCTTTGCCTACCTAATAGCAGAGAGACATCAACCTGAAAGAAGCGAGAGCAAAAACAAAATAATAAAGATAATTTGCAATATTCTAACAACTGGTCACCTGGTGAAGCATTCTTATTCACCTAAGTGACCATGTTGTACCCATTTCACTATCAAGGCTGGTGTGTAAAAATAAAATATTTTTTTTGTAGGAAGATGCCATTTTTTTAGAAGCCACATGATTCAGTGCTTTCTTAATAAAGTGTTTGCAATATTCCAGATATCTTTACAGGTAGTCCTCGACTTAAGAGCAGTTGTTTAACAACTGTTTGAAGTTACAACAGACTCCAAAAATAGGACTTAATGACCTGGATTCAAAATTCCAATGTCCATCACCCCCTGCAATCATGTGACCACATTTTGGGTGTTTGGCAACTATCTTGCAATTAGGACCATTTGCAGCATCCTGCGGTCACGTGACATTTATAAAGTTTTTGCTGTAAACCAGTATTTACTTTTGGTTTCTTTCAAACACTGTCCCAGAGCAAACAATGGATTCGCTTAATGGCTGCAGCATTCACTTCACAACCAACACATTCACTTAATGACTGCTGCAAAAACAATCGTAAAATCAGGGGATCGTGTGATGACTTGCTTTATGACCATCATGAATTAGACCAAAATTGTGGGCTCGATTATGGTCATAAGTCAAGGGAAAGCTCCAACTAAGTTTAAACATGAAATCCACTATAGCATGAAGGGATAAAGATGGCTCAACTCATCTGTATACTGTCTGGGATCTCTTAAGAAGCTACAGCATTGCTCTGCTATAGGCTTCTGAATTGCAAAATAGAATAAATCCCTCTGGTCTAGCTAATGGGATTTTTGAAAGAATCATTCTTGAGCCTTGTTTGTTCCTGAATAGAGTCAGTGTCGGTACCTATAACATTACCAAACCCATGCCCCAAAAACTCGGATTTTAAAGCTGTAGCATGCTGGCCATATTCTTATTTAAGGAAAAAATATTGGGCCTCCTGAGAACTTTTTTTATTTTTGTTTTCATTAAGGAGCTGATAGCTCCTATCAATGTTTTAGATTTGCTAATGCTGCTGTGTTTTTCTGCTCATAGCATGGACCCATTCATATGACTAATTTAGGTACAGGCTTCTGCAGTCCGACTGAAATGGATGGAACAGGTGCGAAGCCAGCAGGTTCCTCAGGAAAGGAGAGAGAGAGGGACAGGTAAGTGGGTCAGCCTTGCAGGGTAGGCCAGGTCAAGAGAAAAAGACAGGCTCCAAGAACTGCTAGAACCTCCAAAGAACTAAAGTTTTAATTACAATTGATAGCCTTTCCCTGCCTTCCCTCTTATACCAAAGAGAATCAAGCTGGAGAAATCTTGAGTTTCTTTCTGACACTTTTCCTGTTTTCCTGGGCTAAGCTCATATTTTCCTAACAGTTGTCATGTATTTCCTTCTTCTCCCTGGGGAAGGGTGATGGGGAATAAAGGAGACAAAAGGTTCCTATTGCCATAAATTCCCTCTTTCCTTTTTCTTCTTCTGGGCCTTTTAGGCCCCCTGTGGCATTTTTAGTTCAGTTCAGTAAAAAAAAATGAAGAAAAAACTGAAAATCCCATCTGTTTTGAGTGCTGTCCTTTGTTCACCGAAGATCAGCCTGGTGTCCTGACCTAACTACCTGTCATCTACAGCTAGGGATGACGGGATCTGAGGTCTGTCCTTCTGCATTTTAGCATCCCCACTTTGCAGACATGTTAACCCCAGCAGAAGCACCCAGGAAAAAGGGATGTTTGCAAGCTTTAAGCTCTCCCAATTTTGCTACTTGGCTTTTTCTAGAACTGGAGGAAGGCAGCCTCTTTTTGTGGCCCCAAGAGCCTTGCCAACGGGACACTCCTCAATCCAGCCCAATCTGAATTCGGCTTTGATGACTGAATGCAGGATTGTTTAAATTAGGAGAAGGATGGGGTGCTCTACCCCTGGCAAAATCAGAAATCTCTGTCCCTGAGATACAGTCTTGGTCTTCAATGTGAAGCCCACTGGCCCACTTTGCAGTGCAGGTGGGAAGATTCCCAAGATGGGCATCCTCTTCTCAACAACCCCCTTTCTGTCTCTGTGTCTCCAAACAGGCAGCTGATGCCACCACCGGCGTTACCAGTGACCGGGATAAAGCCAGAACCTGACGACCGAAACGGGTCCTTGGGGGGCAGCAACGGTGAGCGTGTGTGGCCGAGAGGCCCGGCTTGTGTTGGCTCTCTGCCTTCCTTGGGGATGCCTCCTTTGGGCCTGCTTTGGCTGGCATTCCCCTCTGGGCCCTAAGCCTTGAGGTGCCTTCAGCATCTTTTTGCTCTGATGCAGTGGCCCATCGTGGAAGATCTCTGTTCACCTTAGTGCCATATAGCTTTCCCTGAACCCCGGAGTGAACCCCTTTGAGGGGTTGTATTTTTAGCCTCTTTCAAGATCATCAGCCCCAACACACCCACATCCACACAACCAGACCGAGGAATCCACAGTTTTAAATAATTTGCAAAATGCCCACCTCTGCAAAAAGTTTCGAAACCGAGATAAAACTAGCCAGTTGCTATTTCTCTCCCCTCCCATCCTTCCACCTGATTCAGCCATCTCCCCATCCTAGGGTCGTGAGGATGCCATTCACTTTTTCTCAAAAAGCTGCCCAGGCCCCTAATTGGCCACAACCAGGATGCCCATCTGAGGCTGGAAGGTGGAGACATCCATTTTTGGAGGGCTGGGTATGAACCAGAGTCTAATCAAAGATGCTACCAAGAAGCCTTGCCAGGCTGGAGTTGTCTAGAGGTGGGGACATCCACTTCTCAGTTTCCTTAGTTGCTGTTAGCTGATCCTTTCCTCTTTAGCTTAGGAGCTCAAGATAGTAGATATTGGATCGCTGATTTTTTAAGTTCTCTTGGTGGATTTCTTGGAGCAGGAGACCCAAGAGGACATCTCCTCTTTTCCCAGTTAGCTAAGCCTCCTTCCGTACGGATGTTTGGTACCCACTGTTGGTCTTCCATTCCAAGTATCCATCTTGTTGGGCCTCCCTCCCTTTTAGATGCTTCAAGAAACCAGCAAGCCATCCTGATCCCACCAACTGGGTGGAACTGGAATCTACTGTGTTTTTTTCTCTCTTTTGGATCCATCGGATCCATCAATTGGACTCCCAAGAGATTTCTGGAAGAGGGCAGACATGGTTGTCTTTTTGAACACATTATGGGCAAAGAGTGATAGCTGGCTTCTTCCTTTTGACATATATTCTTGAAACGGGGAACATCACCACCCGGCCTTGCTAACTTTACCTTTTTTCTTTTTTTTTGTGTCTTTCTTTTTTTTTCTCTCTCTCTTCTGTTCTCTTACATGGTTCTGACGGATCATAACACACCGTTGGCGGACGCTGTGTCGCTCGACCACCACCAACCTGGGGGTGACCGTTGGTTCGGGGACTTCAAAACGGTGTCCAACTAACGTGTTTTTTTTGGCTCTTGTTGAAATTAACCCATTTGGGGGAATTGTTTGACCTTTCTCTTCCCTTTTTCTCCCCCCTCTTTTGGGGCGGGACGGGGTGCGTGGTGGTTTTCTTTTTTTTTTTTCCCCCCTTGTCTTTCATTCTTTAGATCATCCAGCGAAGAAGATGAAAACCGGAGAAAAGGAACTCGGACTAGTGGCCTATACCGGTGACTCCTCGGATGAAGAGGAAGACCATGGGGGTCTTAAAAATGCAAGTAACTACTCCCAAACGTGGAGATTAGGGTACCAGTATCCTTCATCGCAGCAGCGGGCCAAGCAACAGATGCCCTTTTGGATGGCTCCTTAGCTTTCCCTTGCGTCGGTTCCTCCGTCTCAAGCAATAACGCATGTATTCGATCAAACCGGTCTGTGCAACCTGGAAACTTGTTCCTGTTCTCTGCACATGCTTTTGAGATGCAGTTATGCCTCTTCTGTGGCTGGGCTGTTTTCCTTCCCCCTCCAAAGCCTAAAAAGAACCCCTTTGCTACGTCTGCGGTAGGAAGCGACTTTAAAAATCACCGGCTTCTTGGAACAGAATGGCAGATGTCCGTGTTCGTGTGATACTTGCAAGGAGCGTCCTCTCCTTGTGTTTTCTCCAGAAATTTCTGCAGCATCAAAAGATTTGGGCCTTTGGAAGAGGCTCCAGCCAGCCAAATCTCTTAACCAGCTGATGTTCCATGTTTATTTCACACTGGGAAGAGAGGATATTCCAGTTCAGCCTTCCAGGATGGAGATGAGAACCTTTGCTGGATAACCTTGACTCTAGAATCACCTCTTAGAACATATTTCTGTTCCTTTTTCAGCATTCTTTATTTTAGCATTGGAAAAAGCAGCTTTTGTAGCTGTAGGCACAGTTGGCTCCTGTTGGAAATCTTTTGTCTTTAATTTCATGGCCAGTTTTCCAAACCATCTTAGGCAGGGCACAACACACGCGCCTCTCAACATGGGGGGGAATTTAGACAGTTCAGCTCTAAAATTGTCCTTTGTGTTTTTCATCCTGGCTCCCTTCACCAGCATGGAGTTAATTTGGGCATGGTTATAGCCTTCCAAATTGCAAGCGGCAACCAAATTTTGTTTTGTGGTTGTTTTTTCCCTTTGTTTAAAAAGTGTATCTTTGGGAATTGGTATAATGCGGCCCTAGCCGAAGACATAAAATTCTTAGGATTGTTTTTATAGTGGTTCAAAACTTTTCATCCGGATGTGTTGGGCTGCTATCTGGCAAACATGGATTTTTTGCACAATGGAATACGCAGCCTTGGGGTTCACAGACACTCAACCTTTCCTCTGTGTGTTCAAATCACAAGGGAATATTTAAAGTATTTGGATCAAATGTCAGGTGTTCCCCCCCAAAAAAATGATCCAGCAGATTTGCTTTGCCCCAAACCAAAAACCTCCCTTTGTTCTCTGATTTTCTACATGTTGTAAATAAATTGAACCATAATTTCACAAATGTACCAATGTTCTACTCCTTTCTGTCTGCTTTTTCTTTTAAGGTGGCCTTATGAATATGAACTCAAGTATCTAGCAAGTTCTGGCGTCAATTTAATCATAGTTTATTTTTGGAAAACTTTTCTTGGCTTGTGAGGGGGAGAGGCTTGACTGAGGAATTTGGAAGGAGCTTTTCCTAGATTTGGGTTTCTTTTCCATCGATAGGGCAGTGTTTTTCAGATGTAGGGACCTCAGTTCCTGGAATTCCCATGCCCAGCATGGACTTCAACTCCCAGAATTCACATTGCACAGCCTTCAATTCTAGAATTCCTCATCCAGCAAGTGTGGACTTCCACTCCCAGAATACTCCACCCAACATGTTGGCTGGGGAATTCTGGGAATTGAAGTCTGCACTTCTTAAAAGTTGTTGAGGTTGAGAAACACTGATGTAGAGCAAGTGCAAGAGAGTCTTTTATGGGGAACTCAAAACCTTTTACAGATAATGTTCCCATCCCACCCACGTCTTAGCCATGCATATGTTTGCAACTGTGCTCTTGAGAATCTAACCTGGCTAGGAAGGTGTAACAAGCTAAGTCAAAGTCAAACAAGCTCATTTGGACCATGTTTGCATTGCATCCTGGTTTGCAAAGCCAGCTGACCAAATAGACTTTTGCAGAGGAGTCCGAATTTCACCGACTGCTCAACCTTCAGCTGCAGAAGCGCAGAGAGAGAGGGATTTGTTGCCATCCGAACTCGGCATAAAACCGAAAGCCGCGCCGCCATCACCCCGTTCGAAGGGTCCCTCTTCGTCCACATCCCTCCCTGAAGGAATCGATGGAGCCGGATTCGTCGCGCTCCGCTGTCCAATCGGGCCAAAGCTGCGTTCCCCCGTCGCAACCGGCTGCTGGAGCCCCCGCACGCTGCTTCACTCCAGAACCGGAACTGCATCTCTGGCGCAAAGCCCGGCACCTCTTGGGCAGGGCAGCGAGCGCAGCGCCCCTGGGAGAGACGCGGAGCCGTGAAGAGGGGAGGGGAGGAGCCAGCGAGGGGGCGTGGCCACGCATCGTGGGTGCCGCCGCCGCCATTTTGAGCGCCCCGGTGGGCGGGAAGATGAGGCGGAAAAGCGTCGCCGCCTGTCACGGGAGGAAAAAGCGGCCCCGTTGAGGCCTCCCTGCGGGGCTCGGAAGGCCTCTGAAGCGGGATGGATCCCTCCGGGCCGCGGAGTCCGGCTGGAGTCGTATCGGGCCCGCCTGCGCCGGCAGGGCAGCCCCGGGAGTACAAGCTGGTGATGTTGGGCGCCGGCGGTGTTGGAAAGAGCGGTACGTGAGGCGATGAAGGGCCGGGCTGAGCTCGGCTGCAGGTCTTTCCTTCGGGCGGAAGGCTTCGTGCCTGCGGAAGACCCTGACACCAGAGGCTCTAAAACCTCTTGAGGGGGGGACTGCATGGCATGAGGGCCTTGGGAGGGCACTGAGCGGCCCCCAGTTCTCTGGCCTTCAGAAAGAGAGTAAAGGCCTGGCCACGCTAATTGGCACGGGGCCCAAGGGTAATAGGAGACCCTGGGGGTGGTTGGTGTCCTGAGGGTGCCCTCATCACTTGGTTAAGCTTTTTACATTTTAATACTGTCACCCTAACCTTTTAAATCTTATTTTTAATTTTGTTTTTTATGCAGGCTTTTGTAGTACATACTTTTATTGTAAGCCGCCCAGTCATTTGAATGAGATGGGTGGTGTGGAAATATAATGCATGAACAACTAATAGTGGCCTGGGGTGGTTTAATCCTGGTTTATTGCACAAACCAGGATGGATGGGGCTGCCAGGTGTGGTCTCTGAACCAAAATGAGTGGGGTTCATGCAGGGTGCTAAATTAAAGCCAGGCAACTTCTGTTGCAAAAAGGGTTACTTGGATAAAATGGGAATTATGGACTGAAACCCTATAATTATTCCTGAGATTAACATGCCAGAAAGATTTTATGATAACTGTTTTCATTTACAGCCAGAAGACCTGTAATTGTGATTTTGGGCTGAAACCATGTGTTTAGTCCTGAGATTGATATGCTAGAAACTTTTTGTGATAATTGTTTTTATTTACAGCCAGAAGACCTGGAGATACTGTAGATATTAATTATAATTAACGATATGGCCACCCATCTCAGATCCATAACTCCAGGCAGCCTACAATAAAATTGATAAAGTAAGAATATAAAAATAGAACATAACAGCCAGGCATTATCCAAACAACTATCAACACGATTCAAGAATTATCAGGTGTTAACATGTAGACTGCTAGAGTCACTATGTGGTGGCTATATAAAAG
>JANHZU010007733.1:0-15946 GCA_032468055.1 Acrochordus granulatus | reverse complement strand
ATATAAAAGTGATAAATCAACACAGTTAGTGGATGGGTCTGACACACACCTTCAGGGCATCAAACCAAGTTTCAAGGCCTTCCAGAAGGTTGGCACCAGTTTAATTTTGCTTATAAATTTATTAGATTTGTATCCTGCCATTCAGGAGCAAAAAGAGGCATAATTTCCATCTTCCCTTTCCACTGACCATACTAACTAACATTTCTCACTGTTGTTTGTATTCTGAGCAAGAGAGAAGTCTCTGGGGAGAGTTTAAACTCGTAAGTTATATAGGCTTCATAGATCAAAGCTTTGCAACTGCTTGTAAGCAAACTATCAGCTGATAGAGCTGTAGAACTCAGCCAAGCAAAAGATCCCAGTGAGATACTTGCTGGGTATCAATCAGGTTAAATTTGTGCCTTCTCATTAAAATCTCCCAGTGCAGGATCTCAGAGCAACTTCCCTGTTCACTATTCTTCTCTGGTGTTAATCTGCTTGTTTCTTCCTTCTAGCTATGACTATGCAGTTCATCAGTCACCGTTTCCCAGAAGATCATGATCCCACTATTGGTGAGTGACTCTGGCTGTTGCTACACCTTTTTCTTTTTAGTTATGGAGGCTTTGCCTAACTAGGGGGGGCGGGAGTTCTAGCTTCTCTCAAATCGTCCTGTTATAAATATGTTAGATCTCTGTATCTGTTGATTTGACAGCTGGTTGGGAGTGAAGGGGTTGGTAGTCTGCTATTTTTAAAGAATTTGGAGTTCACCCTGGCTATTGTATCCTACCATGTTGAAAAAGGTGCTCTAAGGATTGTTTTCTTCCTGCCTCCTTTTCTTGGCAGATGTATTTCTCAAGATTACTGGTAAGTTTGAGATGTGTTCTGCTTTTCGCTATCCTTTCAGGCTGCACTGCCAGAAGTTGTCTCAGGGACTGAGAAGGCAGTTCTGACATTGCACTCTTGATAAGGAAAATGCCTTTGTCCAGGGATGGTTTGCCCTAGAGGAAGAAAGCAACAAATGACTTTTGTGCTTCATTCAGCTCTGTGGGAGGAGCTAAGGATAAATGCTAAATAAAGAAACAGATACTTAGGAGTCAAGGAACTGTAATTTTCCATTTCAGTAATTAAGAAATTTTGAGAATTGACACTCTCATCACCATTACCATATGTGCACCTAAAATCACAGAATAAGAGGCTCCCCAAATCCCCTTAGAACTCAGACTGTTAGCTGTTGTATTTGATTCTTAGACTATTCCTCATTCATACTTCACATCTGTGTAATCTCTGGTGAATAGGCAAGGGCCAGACCATTCTAACCACATCCCTTCATTTCTGAAATGATGAAATAACACGGCATCTTGCAGAATTACAATAAGAACATTTCCCCCTTAAAAAGCCCCCTCCCATTGAGGATGCTTAATCACAGTTTGGAGGGTATCCCTTGGGAGGAATCCCTAGAAACTGAGCAGAGAAAGAAGCACCTGAGAAGAAGGCTTAATTCCTGAATGGCTTGTGAGCCTCCAACAGAAGTCTGCTGGTCTTCTCGGTGAACTGAATGTTTTGTTAATCCAAAAGGCAAAAGTATTCCTGTCATTGCATTCAGGAAAATTATATTTGCCAATGCCCTGAATGGATAGATATTCTTAATGGAGAATATGGCAGGTATATATATTTTGAAAAAGTTTGAAGGCACCACTGTCTGGTCTTTTCTGAGTGTGTGTCTCCCTGTAGAGGATGCTTACAAAATGCGGATCCGGATTGATGATGAACCTGCTAATCTGGATATTTTGGACACTGCAGGCCAGGTATTTGACAACTATCTAGCCTTTCCTGTTGTGTTTTTTCCCCTGTGCTTTAGTTAAACAGCCCTTTGGTGGGGGCTTCATATAATAGTTTGCATGCTTTGCATGGATGGCTGAAAGTAAATCTCTAAGTGAATTCATGGTAGAGACAAGATTTGAACTGTGGATTTGCTTCCAGAGTTCAGCCCCTTGCTTGTTACTTAATACTCATTCCATGATAGTTTTACTTAAAAGAATTAAGATTATTCTGAAACCCCAGCTGTTTCTTGTATGTTGCTGACATCAGAAAGCTTACAGGAGTATGCATGTGATGCACTGAAATCTCTCTGCCCAGCAGCCAAAACACACTTTCCTCCCCCGCAGGCGGAATTCACTGCTATGAGAGATCAGTACATGCGAGCTGGTGAAGGGTTTATTATCTGTTATTCTATCACGGATCGCCGAAGTTTTCATGAAGTGCGTGAGTTTAAGCAACTCATCTATCGTGTCCGGCGTACGGATGAGACTCCGGTGGTTCTTGTGGGCAACAAGTCTGACCTAACTCAACTCAGGCAGGTAAAAAGACTCGAAATGCAGGTTTAGCCTTATTGATTGGCCTGATTTGCAGAGTTGCAGAGATATCAAACTCTACATGTGTTCATGACAAGAGGCAAGCAATTCCAGAAAGCTTTGTGATGCAATATGCTCAGAGAAGGAAACTGCTAGGAAAAATAATTCTAAGAGGAGTGACTGAAGAAAGATGCTAGGAAGAGGAAAGAAAGCCAGGGTCATGGAAGGTGATGTGTGCTATTGGAAGTGCAACTTGAGAAAATGTGTGGTAAATGACATGGGATGTGATATAAATGTGGCTTATTGTAAATGGAAGTGCTAGAGAAAGAGGTTCTCTGTCTCTCACACATACCATGCTGTGAATCAGTGCACATTTGCACATTTTGAGCAACTTAGAAGTTGCCTAGTCTCAGGAATATCATTATAAGAAGAGTCTGGATAGGTAATCCTTGACTTATAACAGGTGACCTGATGGACCTATCTGGTGTCATGTGACGCATTTACTTCCAATTTTTGGTGAAACTGGCCCATAGCAAACTATGGGTTCGCTTGATGACTGCTGCAAAAAAGGTTGTAAAATTAGATCAGGCACATGACTGACCCATTTTATGACTAAGATGGGTAGGCTCCATTATGGTTGTAACTTGAGGATTATGTATAAGGGCTCTGGTGCTGCTGAAAGATAACTTGTAAAGCTATCTGTTTGAAGTCCTTTTTGGGATGTCAGCATTGAGCCCTTTTTCAGAATTGACCCAGGGTATAATTTTTACTGTAATAGATTTAGGCTTGCTTGACTGTGAAGATAGAAGTTCCTTGAAGGAGAAACAAATGTGTCACATCAGGGTTATTACTCAGAAAAAAACCTGCTGAGAAGGAGGGCAAAAAATGAAAAGCAAAAAGAAGTTAATCAGATGCCGCAGTGATGGGGATGCAGAATAGAAAGAACCAAGGCTAATGTTTTGCTGGTGAAATCCTTTTTTTTAATTTTCCTTACTGTTCTCACTTGCATGTGCTTTACTGCTGTAAGGTCTCCAAGGAAGAAGGCTCAGCTTTGGCCCAAGAATTTGGCTGCCCCTTCTTCGAAACCTCTGCTGCCTTTCGCTACTATATCGATGATGTGTTTCATACCCTTGTCCGGGAAATCCGGCGGAAGGAGAAGGAAATCATCATGGCATTGGAGAAGAAGTCTAAGCCACGACCAAGTGTTTGGAAAACTCTGAAATCTCCCTTCCGGAAGAAGAAAAATTCCGTAACCTGAAATAAAATAACCAAGGCCTCCCTTAGCCAGAGAAGTGATCAGCTCTGCAGAGAGGCAAGGCAGCTGAGCAGCTTTGAAGCCTCTCTTTCTGCTGAGTGTGTAAATTGAACTACTGTTGTGTGCAAAATCCTAGAAGGCCATTCTTCCACGAAATGATTTTCCTTGGGCACAGAGTGATGCCTTGCTGTAGCATCTGCTTCCAATTTTTGCCTACCAAGCCGAAGGAAGCTTGGCAAGAAAACCATTGACCTAGAAACTCATGAACCATCTTAGCAAATGACTAACCGCCTTACTTCAGGCTTCATGAGAAGCTGTCATTGCTTAATGCTATTGCTGTTTTTTGTCTGGGTCAGCATTTCAGCAGCAGTTTGGAGGATTACAACTTGGCTTTTGATGATGAAACACTGTTTTGAAGAAGCAATCCAAATCTTTTAGGCTGTTGGGTGAAATAAGAGGCAGGCAGACACTGGAAACCAGGTTTTTAACCTTTATTCAGTGTAATGTAAATTGGCCTTATTGCTGTCAGGGACAATTGCACCACTTCTGTAGTATGCATTATCTTTATTTTTCCTAGACACCCAGTCCTCCTCTGCTGTATCATCTTTTTCTAATCCATTATCTTTTAGAAAAGAAATTTGCTCCCCTCTTGCCCGTACTTTGTGGGTGCAAAGGTTGAGATAGGTTTCCGTTGTGAAGTGAGAACTGTGTGTAGTTTATATTTGGAGGGAGCTTTGGCCCCAATTCTGTAACTATGGTAAGAGCGAAGGAGAGCCATGGATTGTGGTGGCACTCTGTAGCCAATGTATGGTAGGAAGAGATTCTGAGAGGCCATAAGGGAGAGTGTTTAGGAGCAGTGTTTGAAAGTTGGAGAGTGATAGGGCATGTTGTATTCAGTGATGACTTGGGAGTGGCAGACTCTGTACTTCGCTTTTGAAGACTCCAGCTCCAGTTTGTGGCATTACTCATAAGGAGTGTTGGTAGCAGTCTTGACAGCTATTTTGGCCATACTGGGCTAAGGATGCAAGACCCTCCACCCCAAATCTGCTTTGATTAAAGCATTTAAATTAGTTTTTTCCTGGGGTCCCTTGTGGATGGGCACCAAAGCAGAGCTTAGAGGAATGAATATGGAGGTTTTGATAGGGATGCTTGCAGGTGGAATGGGAGAGGCTCACCTAGAAATAGAACAGAGGTTGGGCAAACCATTTGTTGAAGGTAAGAGAAATATGTCTCTCCAAGGTCTTTAAATTGTGCAGGTATAGTTAATCAATTCCCCCAATCAGTGTTTTGAAAGTATGAACTTTGACAAAAATAATCTGATATAAATTAACTCTTTAAAAAGAGAGCTCTCCCAACTTGGTGTCATGTCTAGATCCTTTTTTTCCTGTTTAACAGCCATGAAGCATTGTGGGGTAATTTTTACAAAACAAAATGTTGTAAGTTGTGTGTGGTTTACATGGGGTTAGACAGGAAATACAACAGCCGCTCTCCAAACTTCTCTGTTTAAAGAGTGACAGAAAATGTGGAATTGTTTTACTTTCCTAAGAAACTAAACAAGCATTAGACATTTCTTCTAGGTAAATTTTTATTGTTCTTAGATTTCCAAATGTTACCAATTAGTGTTTTATATATATGCATATATTTATAAACTCTTAACTGAGAAATTTGATAGCTGGGGAAGAGGAAAATCACATTCCATTTTACAAGGATTATTTGAATGTATTTTATTGACTGTAGCAATATATGATGCATTTAAAATTAGTAAATTAATTTTATGAACAATGCTGGATACTCTTCATATCTATTAATTTAGAAGCAGATTAAATCTAATTTTAATTTTGGTGACATCACATACCTGTATCATGTGGTAGATATGTCACTTTTTTTTAAGAGACTAATAAATAGTTCAAGATAAATAACACAGCTAACATTTGTGGAAAGAAAAGTCACAATTTCAATTCTGTTTTAATTTTCAAGTTCTCATATTCAAGACAAAAGATAATTTGAAGCAAGAGTGAATTGTAGATTCAAAGCCTGCTGTTCAAGCCAAATTGAAAAAAGCAACTTCCTTAATTTGTGCCTTAGCAGAATTCAATATTTTGTGGTGCTAATGGTGAAATATTTTGGCATAATTATATCTGGATATTAAGCACTTTGTTCGGACACAGTTTATATCTTTTATGGTTCACATATATATTGTACTTGATACAATAAATATTTTTTTAAGCCACAGCTTCTGTTTCTTTAAAATTGAAGATAAAACACATGTTAGTGTTTGGAGTGAAAGGGAGTGGAATTGTGAAACCAGTTGTCCTCCTGGAAATCTTCATAGCAAAATTAACACAAAATTTAACAATTCACATGCCATAAGAAATGTTGTGGTCTTTTAGTGGATCACTGGACATTGTTACATTTCTGGTCAGCTGTGCTATGTGGAGGATACCTTTGTAATCTGAAGAACATCAGGTTAAGAAAAATCAACTGTTCTTGGCTGTTCTGGTCTGTAGGTACACTGACATTTCTGAGAATTAAATATGTAATATTTCAGTCTGAAACAATTTCTGTATCAATTGATTTCCTGGTAGTTGGCTGTTGATAGCAACTTCAGAAAGGGTGTGTCAGCTGGAAAAAAATTTAAAGGGTGTTTAAGAAATTAAACAGAAAATAATTATGACATGTTTTTGTCAGTAATGCATAACATCAGATGCAGAAAATATGTCCTGAGTTTAAGAGGTGGTGTTCGCATATGTATACACTATCACTGTAATCCTGCTAATCTTGTTATTTGCAAAGCAAATATTTAATAACATTGACCAATACTAATACCAAGGCAGTTATAGATCTTTTTTCTGTAGAAAAGGGTCGGTTGCCCCTTTGCTCTAGTTTTCCTTATGGATCATCTTGTAATCTGATAGTGAACTTCCTTGTTAGCTGAAAAGCGTGGAGAGATTTTCCATTCTCTTGGAGAAAAAAAAATGCATCTCTTCCGAGAGTTTGGTGCCTCTTTCAAGGTGGCGGCGGCTCAGCAGCAAAAGGGTGAGGTAATGCATTTGTAGCGAGACTGCGCGCGCCCCACGTAGGGGGGCATACTCAGTGGCAGGAGCTTTGATGTGAGAATTGTCATGGCTGGAGAGAGCCACTTGGTGGCATGTCCACGAGCGAGCTGCAAACATCAGGGGCTTACCAGCGTTGCAAGAGGCAAAAGCTGGAAGCTTTAAGCAGAGCGGGGGGGAAAGCCATTGTCCATATGATCCCTAGTTAACATTAAAGGAGACAGATGCCTCCCCCCTTTTATTTTCCCTTGCAGCTAAAGTATTTTAAGAGGTTTATTCAATGTACCAGTTTGTAAACCAGAATTGTGGCTTAGCACAATGCATAGACTGAATCAGTTGTGATTTGATTCCACAAAACTGGTTAAAAGTGCAGGAATCCCAGATGGAGGAGTGGAGATTCGGGCTACAACTTACATTTTCCTCAGCCCTGTTGGGAGTTGTAAAATCAGCACATACATATCCGTTGGCCTTGGATGTTTTGAATGGCTAAAATCAGTTCAGCAACCGATAAATGTAAAGTGATTCCATCTTTATTTGAATGTTTGGGTGTGCATGAAAACAATGTTGACATTACAGATAGCATTACATGTTTGTTAGGTTAGTATAACAGCATTATGCAGTTGTACATGGCTCAAGTTATTTTTTTTCTTTTTTACACAAAGTTGTAACTTCATTTAGCTTTGTTTTAATTTTTTACAATTGACACAAGGTGGAAAGAAAAGGAGAAAAAGGGAAGAGGAACCCGACAACCCAAAAAATGATTTCACATCTGGGAAATTTTATGATAAAGCAGCTTTCACAAAAGTATTCCATGAATGACGATGGTGGTGGTTTTTCTTTTTTTATTTAAAAAAATGATCTGAACTCCTTCATTTTACCATTATGCCTGTGGAGGAATAGAACTGTTCCATAGGCCAAAGAAGTGGGGAACCATGGATCCTCTGAATGGCTGGATTACAACTCCCATCAGCCTTGTATTTGGCATGCCAGAAGAGGGTCAGCGAAACCAGAGGCCAGTCATCCCTGGCAGGTTCCTCACCCTGGAAATAACCCTAAAACCTTATTTACCCTGAGCACATTACCTTGACAACTATTCCAGGCTTTAAAAAAAATAGCACATCTTTTTGCTTTGAGTGCAAATTAAAAAACATTTTTTAATTGAATTTTGTTCAATAAAGCGGGGTGATTTCTGGCCACAGACATTTTCCTACCTGAGGCAAAGATTTTGAACTGCAGATGTATTGCTGAGTTAATCCTATTTATTTTACAGGAAATGATTTTAAGCAGCAACACGCCACCCAGGCATTTTACACCCACTCTCAAAAAAGGATTGTTTGTGCCCCCAGATAAATGCCTAAACCATTGCATGTATGTACAAGCAAAGTTAATTCACCCAAATCATACAAAACAGCAAAGGCTTAACTGAGACAGGGCAAGCAAAGAACCAGCAAGGTGACACCAGAAATTTTAAAATAATAATAATAGGCAGGAGGGGACTCGAAGTCAGGAAGAGAAGCTGAATAGGACCAGTTGTGAATACCTGCAAAAACTGTTTAGCACAAAACACAACTTTCATAGTGACGTAAATTGCATTTAAAAAACAGCATCGCGATATTGTTAAGTTATACTAATTTTTTTGTGTTTTTTTTAATCTCTTTTTTCAATGTCTGTACTCGGCATGCAATAGTAGTGCGATTACACTTTTCTGATATAGGTTTTGTGGTATTGTTAAAATTAATGCACTCCTTTTTTTCTTTCCCTCTTTTTTTGTAGCTTGGTTTCGTAGAACGTGTGTGTTTTCTGTGTGTGCGTGCGCGCCCTGTAAACATTAATGTCACAACAGAGAACTGGTCAGCTGCTTCTTATGAAAACTTTTACTTCTACACCTAAAATAGAAGGGACGTGGGATGGGATGGGGGAAGTCAAGAGTCTCTTACGGGCATAAGTGTGAGTCGACACACCCGTGCCCTCCGCATACCCTGCTAATATTCGCTCAAGCTGTGCCACTTTGCGATCTGCTTCCGGGGGTTCTCGCACACTTCCCGCCAGTGTTCCACTCCGCCCTCTGTGACACTGTGCGCCCCCAGGATCAATCGCCCCACCACCTCGTTTTTCGTGGTGCGGTCAAAGTCGATGACCAGAAACTCGATGCTGACATTGGGGAGAAGATCGGCGGGGATGTCGTAAATGAAGGACTCGTTGAAGATGGGGTTCAAAGTGCATTTCTTGACGTGGGTTTTCTTTTTGGCGATGCGCTTCCTGCCGTAGTACACGTTCACCTTGACATAGGGATCTGCGGAAGAGAAGGAGGAGAAAAGGAGGCCAGTAACACAGTCCAGGAACAAGGCTGTTGATCTGAGAAACTCCAGACAGCTGTAAAGGATTACCAGTAGTCCTTGATTTACAACTGGTTGCTTAGTGTTTGAAGTTACAACGGATCTCCTTGGGGATCCGCTTATTATCAGTGCATCCATTTAGGTGTCATCCAAGTTCTTTTTAAATAAGGATGATTTTTGTCTGCTGGTAGAAGGATTTTGAGAGAGGGCTGGTCTAACTCCCTTTGGCAGAGAGCTTTAAAATCTGGAAGTGGCCACCAAGAAGGTTTGGTGATGAAGCCAAGAGAAGAACTTCTGAAGATGTTAATGCTTTGGGCGAAGCTCCAAAGCTTCTCTTCTTCAAAGAAGTTTATTCAACCTTCCCTAATGCGTTAAATAATAATAATACAAAGCATTGTACCAGTAGATGTAACTGATGGTTGGACTGATGGCTATACAGGTATCTGATGGTTGAACTGCAAAATCCTTGGAGCCCCAAGTTCAGAGGCCACCAAGGACTTCACCTAAGTGTATTGCATAGATATCAAAGGCGATGGGAATCAACGTAGCAATCTGCTAAAAAGCGCTTCTGAAAAGCATTGGAGGAAACACACTGATGGGCTGAAGAAAATAGCTTCTACCTGAGAGGCCAGTGATGTCCATCTTGGGCAGCTGCCTTGCCTTTAACACCATGACGGTCATCCTCTGGGTGACAGGCTGATAGGATAAGGACACCTGGAGCTCCCCTCTGCTGACGCATTTCTGGAAAGAGAGAAGACATCCTCAGATCTCCCCCAGCATCCCTTTGACCCTCAAAGTCTGGATGGCCAAAAATGAGAACATTTGCAGCTGAGTTACTGCTTGGTTAGAAGGATGACCTGACAAGACTTGATCTCCACCCCGTGCAGTCCACATTTTGTTCTCATCTGGCTGCCCAGATGCATTTTTGGATAAGCACTATGGCATTCTGCTCATGTTCCCCTAACTGGTGTTTAGAATTATCCCACCCTCGACACCAGACGTCCATTTATTGACTACATTTGATTGCACCAGCCTCTGTGCATTTCTCTATTCTTTGAACATTGTCCAGATGGAGGACTGACTATCTATCTATCTATCTATCCTTTCTTTCTACCCCATTTCAATTTCCCAGAATGTTCAACGGATGTAGACTTTCAGCCCTCTGGAGAAGAGCAAATGGAATACTTGAATGTCTGCCTGCCACAGAGATGCTGTTCCAACCAGCCAGATCCCACCAGTTTGTTTATCTGTTCCAAGCTTTCCGACCAGTACATATATTGAGAATTTGAACAGCATGATACAGCCAGGTTCAAATAACCACAATGCACAATCACAGTTGAATCAGGAAACAAAATCCAAAACTAGAAATCTGTTAGCTCTTGTGCTGGCCGCAGTGAGAATAACTTTTTCAATGGTTTATTCTCCCAATACAACAGAAAATGTGTAGTTGTGGGGTCCTTGGTGCTCACTGAGCTTGGTTGGTTTCTGGCGGACGTTTCATGACCCAACTAGGTAACATCATCAATGCTAAAACAGAAGGGGCGTTTGCAGCAAACCCCACTCCCTTCTAACAGATGATATTAGCTAGTTCAGTGAAGAAACGTCAGCTAAAACCAGCAAAGCTCAGAGAGAACCAAGGACTCCTTGGTTTCCTTCACCACGCTATCTTTAAAATTTTAATTTAGATTTCCCAGCCTTTTTCAATCTAACTCTAAGCAGGATCTGATTTTTATTTCAAGAAGGAAGTTCCCACTCCCAGTAAGACAAGGCAGCTTCCAAAGCTGCATTTACATCCCTTCAAACCTCAACAATGCCCAATAACTATGAAGTTTTAGTTATTCAGCCTTTTGCAGTGTGCTGTAAATACAGCATTTTATTATTTATTTTATTGATTGAATTTATATGCCGCTGAAATCCGGAGACATTTTCTGGCTGCAACAAAGTTAAAGGATTAATTAAAAAAAAAAAACCAACCCAGGTAGATCAATAATTTTTCATTTGGAAGAATTGTGATTTTAAGTAAAGGAAGGAGAAACGCTGTGGGGGTGGTGAAGATCTGGTTTTGTCGAGTTCGTACGGTGGAATTAAACTGGCCCTGTGCCGAGTATTACAAAGCCACTATTAATCCTGTGAATAGTGGCCACGTTGCCATGGTTTTTTGTGCCCTACATTTAGTGCCCTGGCTCGAAGAGACGGCCTCCAAAATGTTGCTTGGGTATCGTCCAAATTTGAGATACTCAAATGCAAAGTGCACATCCTAAGGCCAAGGAGGCTTAACTGCCATGCCCATAATTTTCTTAAAAAGCAAAATTTTTTAAAGCTACTTAAAACTTCTCTTCTTGCATGTTCCCCTAGGCCCAAATAATGCAAACGACTTCATAATCCTGACCTGGTTGATTGCCACCCACTGTATTCGAGGCTTCTGGACTGATCCCAATTCTTGGCCCAAAATCCGTTCTCAGCAAAGTCTGCACTGTTTTGTGCAGTCATGATTGGTGATGGTCATGACTGGTGCGGCAGTCACCAATTAGTGGGGCAGCAGTCTGGCTTTCTTATGAGTGTGCTCTGACCGTCCTAAAAATACTGCAGGTAGTCCTTGACTTACAACCACAACTGGGGACAAAATAATTGCTGCTAAGCTAAGTGGTGGTGAAGTGAGTTGTGCTCAATTTACCTTTGTTGCCATGGTTAAGTGAATCGCTGCAGTCATTAATAAATCACGCAGCTGCTAAGCAAATCCTGCTTTCCCCACTAAGTTTGCTTTGACTATGGGGATGCTGTCCAAGTCGTAAGTACGAGACCGGTTGTAAGTCACCCTTTTCAGTGCTGTTGTAACTTCAAATGGTTGTTAAATGAATGGTCGTAAGCTGAGGATTACCTATACCCTGATCTCACTCAGCCTTAAATGCTAACCCTCCCCAACCCGTCAGGGCTGTAATTGGGAGCAACCAGGCAGCACAGAGTGAGGGGAAACTGAAATCCTTCAAAAAAAAAATCAGTATTTTAAATATATCAATCCCTTTTAATGGATTCAGCCCCCCTCCAAAAAAAAAAAAAAATACTGGGCACTTTACAGCCGTGTTTCCCAACCTTGGCAACTTAAAGATGTGTGGACTTCAACTCCCAGGATTCCCCAGCCTGCGTGAGAGAATTGAGCTCAACTCTTGAGAGCTGAAGTCCACACATGCTGGCTGCGGAATTCTGGGAACTGAAGTCCGTCCATCTTCAAGTTGCCAAGGCTGAGAACACAGCTCTAAACAAAGACTAAAAAAAGCTTCTTATTGCACTGGCTTCCATTGATCTGACATTTTTGCTGATATTTAACACCACCTCCGGAAATGCCGGAGAATCCATCAGAAACCTAACGCATACTTAACAAAGCCCAGACATAATTTGGATTGACTGATAGTAACCGCAACGGCTCATAGGTCTGATTTTCTGCCCGTAAGATTTTGCTGTGTATCTGCCCCATGGTCTTAGCAATGCTCTCCCAAATTTTTAGATATGGTTGCTATCTCCACAAATCACCTCTCTTTGCTTTGCAGCTTATGCCTCTTTGGGGCTGGGAATAGAAAGTACTGTTAACTTGTTAAAAAAATGAATAAATCAACTAAGAATGATTGCAGATGCTGTTCATCTCAAGTGCTTCTTTCGAATGCTTTTTACATGTGTCTCAACTCAGTCCACTGGACTGGGCAAGGCAAGCTTCCTGGAAGCAAAGGGTCAAAGTACAGGTAGTCCTCGGCTTACGACCACAATTTCTGTCGCTAAGTGGGCTGTGCCCAATATTATAACTTTTTTGCCATCGTTTTTAAGTGAATCACTGCAGTTATTCAATGAATCATGCAGTCATTAAGCAAATCCAGCTTCCCCCATTGACTTTGCTTACTGGAAGCCAGCTGGAAAAGGTCACAAATGGCGATCATGTGATCCCAGGGTATTGCAACCATTGTAAATACATGCTGATTGCCAGTCATTAGTCTAATGACCGTGGGAATGCTATGACAGTCATATGTGTGAGGAGGACAGGTCGTAAGTCACTTTTTTCAGTGCAATGGTAAATTTGCATGGTTGCTAAACGAATGGTCGCAAGTCAAGGACTATTTACACTCATTTGCTTTCTCTGACCTCTTCCCAAGTTACCTTCCACTCCACCTCAGCTTGCTTTGTCCATTTCCACCTTTTAGATCTTAATCTCTCAACACTGATCAGAGCTATAAATGAAGTATTCACTAAAGTATGACTAGGCTTTCACTTCAGAGACCCTTCCTTCCTGCTATAGACCCAAAACACCACGACGGACTTCCTTCCTTGACTTGATGGGTCAAACTACAATCCCCATCATTCCCTAGCCAGCACAGACCACAGTGAGAGCTGAAATCAAACCCACCTCCCAGGTTCCACACCAAGAAGAACCCATAGGTGAAACCAGGAGACATCCATACCTGTATGTTCCTCTTGATGATGTCCCTGGTTAGATGGACCTTTCCGGTGCTGGGGTCCACCCCTGCGAGCGGCACCATCACCTCTCCAATGACATCGTCTCGAGAAAAGCGGTCAAAGCTGAGCACCAAGAAGTGAAGGATCAAATCTTGAAGCTGGCTGTACGGGATGCCATAAAAGGTGAAGGTCTCATCAAAGACGGGGTCCAAGGTCTTCCGAAGCACACGGGTTTTCACTCGGTGCCTCTTGTCCGGCAGGATGGTCATCTTGATGTAGGGATCTGAGCCTTGATTGTGTTCGTCCATCACCGGCAAGCCATGAGCTTCTTGGATAGTCACCACAAGGGCTTTTTTGGGGAAGTTGTAATCCACCGAGAAGGTTAGTGTTCCTAGCATGATGTCTTCTTCTGGAGAAGACAGCGAGGACGTCTTGCTACCCGCCGGTGTCAAGCTTTGATTAGGACTCAGTTCTTCCCCATATTCTACTTTGATGGGGAGCTGGTTGACGGAAGAAGCTGAAGTCAACTCACTGGAGGTTTTCTCAGAGGCCACCAACCCGGCTTCGGCCGCGTCCACCAGAAGATGACCATTCCCGTCTTTCCTCGCAACGCCCTTCTTATCTCGCTGGATCCGTATGATTTTTTTCTTGTTAGTCAGCGTCTCTGGGTAGATGCTGATGCCTTTCAACATGTGGATGAACTTGTAGGGGGGACTCTTCTGTTTCTTCTCCAGATGCTGGTGGCAACATGTCCACACAAAGACCGTTACAGAGACTGACACCACTAAGACAGTCGCCCCAATGAGACCAGCCACAATGGGGGAGACATCTGGGGGGAGAGAAGTGAGGGGAAGATCAGAAGCAGCCCTAGTACTACCTACGTAGACAGGTGTTGCTCAAAAGCCCCCTCCTCATTTATAACTCGATAATTTGCATGTCAGTTCTCCCCACTGCAGACAAACTTGTGTCAATCAAGCGATTGCCTATGGCAGCTTCTGCTTTTCCGACTAATTAATGTAATTGGAGGATCAGCAGTGATGCCTGGCGCAGGATAAGTCCTATTCTTGGATCGAAACAAAGGTATAGTAGGTAGTCCTCAACTTATGACCGCAATCGGGACCGGAACTTCCATCACTAAGTGATGACTGTTAAGCAAGTCCCACCCTATTTTACAACCTTTTTTGCCATAGTTGTTAAGTGAATCACTGGTTGTTAAGAGGATAAGGCTTCCTTCATGGACTTTGCTTCTTGGAAGCCCCTTGAGAAGGTCATAAATGGTCATGATGTGACCCTGGGACCCTGTTGTAAATACATGCCGGTTGCCAGGTGCCCAAATTTTGATCACATGGGCACTGGGATGCTGCCATGGTTGTAAGTGCAAGGACGGGTTATAAGTCACTTTTTTCAGTGCTGTCTGAACTCTGAAGAGTCATTACATGAATGAAATAAACCAACTTAGGGCAAAGTGGGATTGCCTTGTTCACACAACCTCAAATAATAGCTGGATTTCCTTCACAAGGCCCTGACTACAAACCACCCAATCCCATTTTAAGTCTAGTCCAAGAGGTGGTATGAACCTGAAGGCAAAAGATAATTGCCCTTTTCTGATAGTAAACCTGATCATGGTTTAATAGATCCTGGTTCACACAACCTGCTAAATTCAGGGTTAGATTTCCTTCAAGATGCTGAACTGCAAACTACTATCCCCACTTCAGTCTCGCCTCCAGTTAGGATCTAGCCAACATGGAGAAGAACCATAAATCAGAGATCAACCTGGGTTTGAATCTGGCCATTTACAGGCTAAATAGCAGCTTCTGAAAAGGAATTAGGTTCTTGGTTAGGAAGTAAATGTGAATGGCATTATAGACCAACATTTCCTTGAAGGGTGTTGTTTCCTTAGGTAAAAGATCTGCACAGCCACCCATATTAGACCACACAACTCTGGACAGCTCACAATAAAACCACAGAAACCACTGAAGCAAAGGCTAAAACCTAAAACCAGCCGGCAACCCTGGATTTCATGCACAAGACCGCAGAATTAACACAGATAATGCAAGAATGTCTTCTCCTGCAGTCTCTTCCATCCCGTTGGCATTCGCACCTTCCCTTTTTCCTGCATTTTTGATGAGGAGGAATTCGATCAAAGAAAAGATAGGGGGGGAAAAACCAGGAGAAAAACCCACAAAAAGAATTGCATATAAAGAAGGCTGACATGGAAGCTTTTGATTTTTTTTTAATTTTTCCACAAGGATTTTACGGACTCTATTTATACAAAGAGCCAACTGATGACATACTAATAACTCTGTTGACTTGCATTAATGTAATATTACTCAACTCCTTACTATTTCTGCCTCCCCTGATGATAAGAATTGTTGGTGCCCTTCACTATTGTCTTCACCAAAGAAAAGACTGTTTGTTCTGTAAGTTCCTTATAAGCTAGACAGACTTTCAGGAGCGTATTTATTGATTTATGTATGTATGTTTTAAATTATGTGGTCGATGATTTCATAAAACGAGCAATTCTGGGCGGTGTAT
>JANHZU010007732.1:30020-47033 GCA_032468055.1 Acrochordus granulatus | reverse complement strand
GCGCTGGGGGGAGGGGAGGGGAGCTGAGGTCGCCTTGAGTGATTTGCTTAATTGAAAAAGCGCGCTCGGGAATGTGTTTGTGCTCTTAATTATTAAATCGCAATTGATAGGAGGGGGGGCGAGAAGGGGCAGAGAGAATCTTTGAACCAAACCGGGTTGAAATCTCCGAGCGCCCCAAGTAGGTTTTAAAAACAAAAAACAAAAAGGGAAAAAAAAGAGTTGGAAGTTGCCGCATTGCAACAGGCAAAGAAGTGAGAAATCAAAAGAATCGATCCGGCCGCCGCCGCCGCTTCGCCTCTACTGGAGAGCCGCCGGTGGACAAAGTTTCCAAGTGGGAAAAGAAGGAAGGGGGGCGAGAGACACCCGGAGAGGCGCAGGAAGCGAAAGAGGAGGGGAGAGAAAGAACAGGAGGAGGAAGAAAGGAAGAAGAAAAGGGGAAAAAAAGAGAGAGCGCGCGCTTAAGAGCCGGAGTGGAAATGTCCCGCAGGAAGCAAGCCAAGCCGCGCTCGGTGAAAGGTAAGTCGGCTGCTCCGCGCGCCTGACTCAGCTCCGAACCGGGCGCCGGGAATCGCGCCCGCCCTGCCGTCGCCGGCTTCGGGAAGCGGCCCCGTAAGCGCCCGCCCGTCCTTGCCTCGTGACCAATCAGGGTTGGGGCCACCGTAGCGAGGACGGTGAGCTTGGTACCGCTTTCTCCGGCCTCCCCCCTCTTTTCTCCCCCCCATCATCTGGCTTTCTTGGCTGCCTTCGGCTGCTTCTCCTGGGGGGCGCCGGTGGACTTCCAGGAAAGGGAAGCGCCGGGTTTGGAGCGAAGGGGTGGTCGAGGAGAGTAGGGCTGGCCCGCTCCTTTGCTGGCGACGAAGCACTGTTGGAGGGCGGTCGGCGCGAATCCCGGGCTGGAAGTCCCTTCCTGAGAAGACCATCGGAGCTCCGATTAGTTTGGTGCCATCCAATGCTGGTGGGTGTTCTTGGACAGCGACTCGCATCAGCATCTGCCAGCGTGGATGATAGCAAGGGATTATGGGAGATGGCCCAAACATCTGGAGAGTTCCAGGTTGCCTGCACCAGCTGTGAATCATAGGGAGCGTGTTGGAAAGAAGGGGTGAGGAGGATATGAAAACTTACAAGGGATTCCTGAACAGGCTGTTCTGTGCCTCCTGGGTTGAAGGCACAGAGGGAGGCTCCCAGGCAAGAAAAAAAATTGCCCAAGAAATAAAGTATGTAGGCTTTTGATGCGAAGTCTCAGTGAAGAGGCATCGCTGCAGACAAGCTTTGTCTATTGACATTGCAAGGAGTGTGTATGTGTCAAGCGCTTGCCCCAAATATTTACTGTCCTATAGATTTCAGACTATTTTGACTCCTGAGAACTGTGGAAACTTTCAAGGGACTTTTATAATAACTGGAGATGGCTTCTGATTGGAGTAAGCATATCTTACTCCCAAGCAGTTCCATTTGTCTCCACAAAGCTTTCCAAAGCAGGAGGCCTGTTTGTGTGGCTCATAGCCAAGCTGCCTTTTGTGATGGAATGGAGCCGCTCCTGAGTAGCAGAGGCACTGAGGAGTAAGGTCTACTTGTAGAAGAGGTTTCCATCCAAAATATTTTAACAACAGATAAGGCCGACCTCCACTGGAGGAAGACTTGGTAGACTGGAGTAGATTTTTAAAATGGAAGTGAAGTTCAACAAAGTCGGTTCAGTCTAATAGTTAAGAGTTACAATAGCTGTAACTCAGTCTGTTCCAGAGAAAGATCATTGAGAGCTGTGTGTTGTTTACTACCCAATATTGTAGTTTGGGAGCAGGGCTTAAATACATTTGCTTCCTCCAGAGCCAGTGGAAAGGCTGCCTTGGTGGAGCTTGGAAGCTACTCTAGAGTTGGCAAGGAGCTGGATCCTTGTGAAATGGTTCCAGGAATGCCATCCTTCTAGTTTGGGCCACGCTCAAGAGTTTTCGATGTGGACTTCCCAGGATCTCGCTCATCCCACCTTGACCAAGAGAGATTCCTTAACAATCCTCTGAAGCCGCCAGTTGAAAGGTCTCCTTGTGAGTCTCCTTCCTAATTTTGGTAGCTGTGGAAACTGAAACCATCTGCTTTCCCAAACCCACACCTCTCTGTGGAATTGGCCAATGGTTCTGTGTTCCCTCTCTCTTCACCCCTAAAGCAAATTACATCCTCTTTTAACAAAAGCAGCTTTATAATAAGTTGCAGACCACGCTTGCCCCATTGCCCCCCAGGGCAGCCTGGTGACAGTCTGTTGGCAGCTAATGGCAAATGGTTTTATATAGCCAAGAGAATAAGATAATGGCTTACTCTTCAGCTTTTTTTTTTTTTTTTAAATTGCTGCCACCAGAAGGTTTTAGTCCTCTCTTTGAGCAGGTTAATTCATTTTTTCTCCTCTTATGAGAATGTGATTTGATCCCCTCCTCTCTTTCTGGAAGCTTCTTTTTTCTTCTTCCCCCCACCTTTTCATGTTTTTCTTGTACATAATTAGAAATAATTGATTCACAAGTTATATCTATGGGTTTCAACTTAATCTTCTAAAAATGGGAGGGTTGGATTGTATTTAGGAAGAAGATGCTTGTATATGATGTAGGCATGTTTGGAAGTCTACCTCATCATTCCATAAATAATAAAGGTACTTGATGTATGTTTTCTTCCATCATCCATTTTAAGCATTTGACTGTCCTCAGCAAAAGGAGCTGTGTGTGTATGTTTGTGTATTTTTCCTACTTAATATAAGGTGATGTTGAGTGTTTTCCCCATCTTTTATAATACAAATAACCCTTGGCCTTCAGGCTATTGTATTGTGAGTGTCTTAAGTCTTTTTTCATCCCACATTCAAAGAAGATGGGATTTTTGAGTCAGCTTCTAGAAGATCATCTGCTCTGTGCCACATTTCTAATTTTATTTTTTTGCTTCTGTTCTTGAAGGCAGGCACCTGAAATAAAAGGTGAAAAGTTTGTGGAACAAAAAAACAGATGGGCAAGTGAAGCTGGTTATAGAAAGGGTCTGTGCACAGAGGCAAGCTGAAAATCAGTATCTGTGACCCACATTTCTTCATTTTCTTTGCCTTTTTCGGGGTGGGGGGAAGGGAGAGCTGTCTGCTAAATGTATAGAATTGCAGCCCTAAGGGATCAAATAACTCAACCAAACTGTGAAAAATTTAGATGGGAGGAGCATTGGGTCATTTTCTTACAAGTCTTGTAAACTGCATCAGATTAAGAGTTGGTCTGTAAAGATAAATGTTATATTGAATAACTAACAGCTGAGTTGCATTCATAGGAAGCTCTAAGCATGCAGAAAGAAAGTAGAATTATGTTTGGCTATTTACCAGGCTCCCTGACCTCTCTCTGTGGCTAATGATTTGTGCTGATGTAGAAGGTGGACTGTGGTATAACTGCTCACTGGCTCTTATTTCTCCATCCTCATCAGTCCAACCTCAATTCCAGTTTTAGCTCCAGAATTCAAATAGAAACATTAAAAATTCTACTGTTGAACATTGATGAACATCTTTCCATATTAATCTGAAACTAACAAGTTAAATGTCCATCTGTGATTTGGAACTCTCTTTCTTGAGTGGTGCCCATGGAGTTGGCCTCCAAGGTTGTTACCTTTATAGTACTATAGCTAAAGATTGCAACTAAGTGATATTTAGGACTGAAAAGTAGATCCTATCATGTTCAGAATACAGACCCATAGAGCTTAGGAATACTTTTCTACCTAAGAACATATAGTACCAATAAAAGAGTATATTTGTAGCTCAGGGTTAACGATGGTACCCATATGCTCTCTAAGCTTGGTTGTTTTCTTGTAGGCTTTCATTACCCAAGTAGGTAACATCATCAGTGCATAAGTATATATAGAACTGCAACTTTGTATGATGTACATTGAGATAGAATAAGAGTCACTGAACTTTCTGTGTCTTCATGTTGGATTCAGCAATTTTGAGATAATAGGTTTATATTTTGTGGTACTTCAGGCAGAAAACAAACTTATTAGAGAGTAAACCATGTGAAACCTGAATAAATAAACATAGACTGTGTTGTCCTTGTTATAATGCTGGGCATTATATTTTAAATTAAATGGTTTAAATGGTTTGTATGCTGCCCAGAGTCATTGAAAGTTGGCATATGAATATAATAACAATAGTAATAATTAATCATTTTTTCTGTATGTTTAACTTTTTTTACTACTGCAAAATAGCTTTAATACATTTTTAAAAGCTGAAAAATAATCTATATTTGGAAGATGGAAGTATGTAATATGTGGAAACTAAAATACAGTAATAGCGAAATATCCTGTTAAAGGGTTCCTTTTTCTTCTTCTTTTTAATCTGGTACACAATCATTTTCCAAATGAAAAATTGTTTATTCAGGGACTGCCTCTCCTCTTCAGAAAAAGAAAAGAGTCTATAAAATGAACATCATTTTCCAGTTGGTACCTGATTATCTGAATTACATCCATTCATTTAACAGCTTGCTATCCAGGATAGCATAACAGTTTGTAAACTTTACCATTTTTGTTAATTAGAAAAATTGTAACAAGTTATTGGAAATAAAGGGAATGGCTTTCCCTGGAAAATTAAAAAAAAACTCTAATAATTGTAGGATTGTTGATTTTAACAATAAGGAGGACCTGAATTTTGAAAAGATATATAGCAATTCCTTGCATTTTCTTTTGGGGAGTTTGGGACTTTTGATATGAAATGTATACTGAAGGTATCATAAAAGTGAGGCTTTGGCATGAAACCAAAGTATGAAGGATCTCTTATGGACAGATACTGTAGTATGTTTTAACCTCTCAGCTGTGTGTCAGCTTAACTGGTGGCTTTATGGACCATTGCAATCCAGATAACCATTGGTTTTATGGATCATTGCTTGCTAAAGGAACTGCAGAAGTAATTAGTAGAAGGAATATAACAAATCCTGGGAATGGAGGAAGAGGAAAGGGAAGAATGAAGCAACAATTATTTCATTTGGATCTTTTTAGAGCGGTGGCAAGTTTACTTGAAACAAGATGGTTGAAGTGTTGGAAGAAGACAACTCTATTAAGAATTCCACCTTTAGAAGATGGGACCTCGACTCTTCAAAAATGCATCCTCCTCTTTCAATCCAAGTCCATTTTTTTCTTGAGCAGTCATTGATGGATTGGAGAAGCCAAATAAAATGCTTGTTTCTCTTCTTTTTGATCTCGGATCAGATGGTTTTCCATACTCCTGTCCCTTTTTCAAGGCCCAGGACTGAGTCTTGACCTTTATTTTGTTACTGAAGCTCACAGTGGCATTGGGACCTTTTTCCAATGAAGGCAAAATGCTGGATGATCAGAAAAATCTTCTACCAGCTTCTTTGCCACTGCTAACTTGCTAAATTTGCCTGGAAATGTGACTGGATGGGTTAAAGAAAGAATGGGTTCTGTTTTGATGGATTTATACATGGGGCACGGTGGCTGAGCAGTGAAGACGCGGGGTGTGTCGGCCAGAAGGTCAGCAGCCTGAGTTTGAGACCCAGGAGCTGCCACATAATGGGGTGAGCTCTCATTACTTGCCCCAGCTCCTGCCAACCTCGCAGTTTGAAATCATGTAAAAATGCAAGAAGATAAATGGGTGCCACCTAAATTGGTGGGAAGGTAACAGCGTTCCATGTGCCTCGGCGTATAGTCATGCCAGCCACATGACCATGGAAGCGTGTTCAGACGAACACTGGCTCACTTGGCTGTGAATCGGAGATGACCACCCCCCACCGAGTGTTGGCCATGACTGACAGGGGAAACCTTTACCTTTTTAGGAAAATAAACCTCCAGAACTTGTTTATTTGGGAAAAAAAACCTGTCTGATGATGTTGAGACCTTGGCAGCTGGCAGTCTAATTGGTTGCGACAGTCCATGTTTCCATGGAAATAATTGAGATGCAATAAACAGGAGTTTTAAGGTCAGAAGTTCTTTGACCTAAGTTAGGGAGAAAATAACTTTAAATTACAGTGGTTGCTTGAAATGCATGCCTCTGGCTTCTTACTTTGCTTAAAATATTTTTTTTCCGGTCAGTTTTCCCATTTAGCTATCAGCATAATAAGAGAGAGTTTCTTCATTTTGTCCTATGCTTTGGCTTTCCATCTATTATAAGCAGCATCCTTATAGTTTAAAATGCAGGTTGCCCGTGTCAGGGCAAGAACAAAGATGGCTTAGAACAAAAATCTAAAAATGCTGGTGATACCTTTTTTAAAAAATTCTGTGAAATGACTTTATCAGCCCAACTGATGTTGTCCATTCACTGTTCATAACTGGGATCTCATTTTCTTCCAGGATAGTCATTCAGGCTGATAGATGCAGTACAGTAAATACTGTATCAGTACCCATTCATTGAAATGGATAATTGTGGAGATTTTTTTAAAAAAAGTTTTAAATTTAAATTGAATAGCTTGACTTTCATGAACATTCTGTCATCTGTGTATTTATTTGTTTGCTAGATTTATATCCTGCTTTTTCTCTAGTTCAGGCTGAGATTTGTAGGATTCCTTCCTCTACTTTTATTGACAGTATAAAGCTGATGTATTTTGTCAGTTAGTAAGAGGGTTTTTTTAAAATTAAACTTTATTTGCAAGTGTATGTCCAACCTTGGTCACAATGCCAACATCATTTTGCAGATAGCATTATTTTAGATGTAAATTTGCAGTATAGCTATGAGCATCATTATTGCGTTGTTTGGTAGTTTGCCTTTAAAAAAAAAATAAATTGGTTTGCCAGCCACAGGGTGATAAATTGTTTATGATATTAATCATTAACTATGAAACCAACATCAAAAGTTTAAATACCTTGAAAGAAAGTATAATTAAAATCAGTTGCAATTTTGAACTTGTTATTGGATGAATTGAGACCTCAAAATGTCCCTCAATAGAGTCTTCACCAGAAAAACGTTTTGGAATTTGTATTATCTTCCCAGTTTTATGTTGTAGGCCATTGATATTATTCCCAAAGGCTTTTTTTGAATTCATATCCTTGATTGCTTTAGGCTGTTGTAGCTTTTTTAAATATGAAAGTCAATTAAAATCTTTTTATTGAATGTTGCTTTGATTTTTCACTTAACATTGAAATACTTCCATATGTAGAGTTGGAAAGAAATCAAATAGAGTAAGTTGATTTTAAATCCAAGATATAATTTAATGTATTTATCTCAGGTTGCAGTAGTGTTTGGTGAAGTTTGATGAAGTAACATGTTGGAAACCCAAATATTTTAGAAAAGAAGGAAGGAAGGAAGGAAGGAAGGGAGAAAGAGAGAGAGGAATGGATAAAGCTCAGATTTGTTCTTGTGCTTGAAATTCAGAATGGTCATTTTGGATTTTTAATTTTTTATGGGGAGGGGGGAACTTGCCAAATATGCTGATAGAAAGTTTGATTTACAGCCTACTTGCCTTAAAAAAAAGTGGAATTACCTCCCTCTGAAAAAGTCAGTGTAGGTGATTTTCTACTTCAATATATGCAAAGTAACAACAATAATAAGGATTGTGATGAAGATCAAAATGTCATCCGCTGCTTTTTTCCAATTAACTGATTGGTCAGAATGATTGTGGGGTGCAGTGGCCGAGAGGTTAAGACGCTGGGCTTGTTGGCTGGAAGATCGGCAGCCCGTGTTCGAGACCCAGGCGTCGCCATATAGCGGGGTGAGCTCCCGTTATTCGCCCCAGCTCCTGCCAACCTCGCAGTTCAAAAGCGTGCAAAATGCAAGTAGATAAATAGGTACTGCCTACTAGGTGGGACAGGTAACAGCGCTCCGTGCGCCTCGGCTGTATAGTCATGCCAGCCACATGAGCACAGAAGCATCTTTGGACAAACACTGGCGCCCTCGGCTGTGAAACGGAGATGCGCACCGCCCCCTCGAGTCAGGCACGACTGAAAGGGGAAAACTTTACCTTCAGAACGATTGCATGCGAAGAAACGGTGTTTGGTCTATCTCTTTGGGCCGAGCTGGATTTGGAATGTCTTCTGGAAGGAGTTTCTTTTTTGTCTTGATTGATGTCAAGTATGAAAGCATGATCGTAATATCCTTTTGAAAGCTATTGTATTGTCAGCTCTAACTAACAGCGGGAGGCCCTCCTAGTGGTATAGATTAGCCCTGTAGAAATACTGACATTTTCTTTGTTATACTGCTGTTGTTCCGCTTGCAAAGTCAATTATACAATGTCGAAGCTCAGTGGCTGAGTTGACGGTGGAAGTAACAGTGTCTTTTATCTTTAAAAAAAAAGATACAAATTCCCTTTCTTATTTTCTTTCTCGGCTAGCTTTCTCTCCTCTTAGCAATTGATGGCTAAGAAGATGGAAGCTGTTAGAAGAATTGTCTTTCTCTCTTTCTTTCCCTCTCTATCTATCTGCTTTTATTTTTAAATATATATGTGTGTGTGTGTGTGTGAGTATGTATGTGTATATGTGTGTACACACACACTGACAGTTCAGGAATCTCTCCCACTTTTAAAGATTTGCAGCACATGAGAAATCTTGGGAATTGTAATTGCAGGGACAGAAATCACAACCTGAATAGAACAGATTAAATTTGCAATTGGAAAAATGATCATTTTGGATGCAATGGGGGCAGAGGGGAGAGGCTCCCAGCTGCCTGCTGCCCCATTGACAGCATGGTACAAGCTAGGTAAGAAATTCCAGATGTGTTGGTTCCATTGTCTTATTTTTGCTTCCAGAGAGAGTTGCGGGAAGTTTTCCTTTGGGGGTTTGACAAAGGAGGGAGGGGGTCAGCAGTTTACTAGATTATTAACTGGAATTTGCCATTGGTAGGTGGCATGCTTTTAATCTTCCTTTACCTGAGATAATTCCTCTTATTTTTCAGGAGTGCATATTAAAATGTATGTTTGGGTAAAGAAAGAGAAACAGTGATTTTTTCCAAGGGCGCTCTTGAGCAGTTGGCATAGATTTTATAAATCAAACAGTATATACCATTGAAGATGCTTATTTTTTTTCTCTTGCTGGGAGTGAGAGAGAGGGAGAAGGATCTTGCAGCGAATTGATGCTTTTTTTTATCTGTCCTGATCCTGCCTCTGTTCGAAAAATTTGTGCGTAATGATGGCTGCAGAGAAAGCATCAGTCACCACCAAATTGCCTTAAATAACAAGTATCCGGTGGAACACTCCCTCATTGGGAATGGTAATTGTGGGATTTCTAAATTACTATTCTAAGCTAATAGACAAAAGATTCCACAGTTCCCAGTAATTTGTCAGGATTTATTTTGTTTCTCTTCAATAATTGAAAATTAATGTCTTGAAGTGAAAACAGATGTTCGCGCCACATTTCAATTGGATAGAGAAAGGGGAAAAAAAAACCAAAGAAGGCTTTGTGTATGTGTCTTCCTTGGTTATAACCAGAGTTGATGTGAGGCTAATGAAGCTTTTGGACTCGCCCAACTGATGGATGGAATATAAACTTAATTAACCTATAAGTAAAACGAATAATCTCAGGGGAACATACGTTGCATTGTTTTATTGTGTGCTCGCTAATTCTTGTTTCATTTATATAATTTAAAAAAAGGCCCTCCATTTGAAAATGGCTTTTACTTGCCAAATATGGAAAATTGAAGGGGGCTAAGATTTCATGTTCCTTGTTTGCTTTGGGCACTGTTGTGTCCACCCAATCGCTACAATATATTATGTATGCTTTGTTGACTTAGCATGAACCCAGCTATGATAGTGTCTTCAGCAACCGAATTTTATTTTAAATCGTTGCTTAATATAATGTGTGAGCCCAATCTTTCCATGGTTTTGGCCTGAACAAGATTCAATACAAAGTATTTTGGCTAATGTAGAGTTATCCTGGTTTGTCCAAATCATCTGCCTGTTTGATTGTGGTGGAAGAGCGTTGTTTTTTCTTGATTTAGTTGGTTGACCTGTTGCCTTCCTTTCAACTCCCAAAATTCCCAATTAGCATGGCTTTTGACCTAAAAGTGAATTAAACCAGTTAATGAGAAGGTAGATCTGTGACTAGCTACTGATCCTAATGAAAACACGGGACCTTCAGATATATTTATTTATATCTCTCCTTTATTATTTCTACAAACAACTCGAGACAGCAAACATATCCAACACATCATCCTTCTCCTATTTTCCCCACAAAAATAACCTTCAGATCCTGAATAATCTATCTTTAAATGTGATATTCTGGAGGGCAGAAGGAACTTTGGAAGAGATTAATTAAAATAGTAACAATCTCCTCCTCGTTCTCCTCTTCCTCTCAGATGACCTTATAATATTTTTCTTAATATATCATTAGAATTCCAAAGTTTGGGACGATTAAGGATTTTATAGTCGAAGATTTAAGTCGAGGAGAACATATATATTCTGTTGGTTGGTGTGGTATAGTAGTGCTGCGTAGATGCTATTGTGTGGCATAATTTTCAAGTTTGATGTTTGGGTATGAATGCGGCTACCAGTCTGTATGAATTTCCACGAGTGTAGAAAGAAACAAAGCCAGGCCGCTGTTGCAAGTTGAGTAGCAGAGAGCAAGTGTCAAAGGAGGCTTTCAGAGGAGGACAAACAAACCGAGATATGTCTGTCGATAGAAACTAAAGAAGACACATTAGAAAGGACAGCGGACATGCCATTTTGCCTTTGAGTGCACACATCCCTTAAGCCAAACTTTGTAACTTCTTGTTGGAATCTGAAATGGCAATCATTTTGAATTCTGGAAACCAAATACATTGAATTCCCGGTGCTCTCCAAGCATGGTTGTTTGCCTGAAGATGGTTCAGTACCCAACTAGGGAACATTGTCAGTACAACAAGCAAGCAACCACGCTTGGAGAACGCTAAGAACTCCACAGTTTAACTCTGAGCCACAAATCTTCTCTTCTATTGGCACTAAGTCGGTCCCCAGGGTTTGAAACAGATTTGAGGTCCCTTTTTCCAGAAACCTAAAATAGTTATCCTTTCAGAGTTGGAGGGCGCAATATGGTCAAAGAATGGTAATCATGGGTAAAAGAATGTTACCTGTATGCTTGTTGAACAACTGTATCAGCTTAGATTTTGTGAGCTTGCAGCCTATACTGGTTTGTCTGGGGTGGCTCACAACTATTTGCCGTATGTTTCAACCGCACAACACACACATCTCAAATATATTGGGTCTGCACGAGGCCTCTGAAGGAGTTGTCAATGTATGTCATTTTAGAACAATGGTGAACTTGAAGATACAGACCTGCCTTGTACTAAATTAGATGCTTGGTCTCTTAACCGAGTAATTCTTGCCCTTTGGCAGAAGATCTTCAAAGATCTTAGCTGGTTCTTCTAGCTAAGATCCTTATTTTATCACGCCGATAGCATTCACAGGTCTGTACAGACACCTATAGGATAGAACTTCGCAGTTCAAGAGCTCCCATTCAAACATTCAAAGTATTTGGCTTCAGGTTAATGCCTTGTGCAACCCCAGCTATCGTGGTGTGCATATGATGGTTTGAAGCTTAATACATCATGTAAACCCAGTTGATTGTGGCTTACTTGTTAACCATTTGTGCTAAATTTAGCAATCTGTAGGTGACTGCAGCAGGCAAATCTGGCCAAGCTTGGTGTGTGCGCTCGCGCGATTTGCTTAGAAAATCAAGTGTTGGAGCTAAACAGTACAACAATGGAATGGCATGTGATTCTTCTTAAGCGCCTTCCGTTAAGCGCATGCGATGTGTTAAGATATTTTCCGCCTACTTGTGAGATGATTGTACTACCTCAACGTGTAAAAGTCCTTAAGAAAAGCAAGTAATTGAAATTTTGTCTTTGAGTTACCTGGGCATGAATTATTTTTGAAATATTGGTATTCATCCTGCTGTGAGGTTTATCTCTTCTGTGGATATGAATTAAATGAAACATAGTGTTGCTCTTCAGTTTTGCATTGAACTGAATTCCCTGCCTCTAGACTTATGAATGGTTGTTAAGTGGGGGTGTTTCTTTTTCTGCTGGGGGAGTGGGCAAAGTCCTGGTGACCATTTATGTTTAGATTTTCTATTTCAAAGGGATTGGTTGGGGATAGATGAAATGGCAAATGCTTCACAGTGCTTAGAACAAAGGCTTAATGTTCATGTAATTGCACCTTGAGAATATGGGCAGTCCTCAACTTACAACCACAATTGGGACTGGGATTTTGGGTATATCTTGGCATTGTTATAAGTCGAGTCACCATGTGACTGACTCGATTTTCTGACCGTTGTTATGGTGCTTGTAAAGTGAATCACCAGGATCGTTAAGCATATCATATTGTGGTTAAGTGAGTCCAGCAACTCCAAGGGACATTTTGGCAAAAAAAAAAGGTTGGAAATCATGATCGCGCGACCGCGTGACGCTGCAGCTGCTCGTAAATGTGAGCCAGTTTGCAAACGCCCAAATTGATGTCTCATGACCACAGGGTGGTATGACAGTCCTAAATCAAGTACAGATTGTAAAACACTGTTCCCGAAGCCATCATAATTTTGAACCATCATTAAGTGAATGGTTGTAAGTCAAGGACTACCTGTAGAGGCATACTTTTCATGAAGTTCTTAGGGTTTTGGTTTTTTTTTTTACATTTTTTAAAGACATGATTGAATTAACCCCAAGATAGATACATGTCTTATAAAGAGAAAGGTGTCAGGGGTTAGCTTCAGGCATGCTAGTAGATTTATGGGAGATGGGCAGTAGATCTAGAGTAAGTGGTATTGTTGGCGCCAGAGCTCCATGGATGCTTCTTCATTATCAGGTAGGAGAGTGTCTGCCTTTCCAGTTCATGCAGGAGCAATGAATAAAAGACCAAGAAAGTCTTTGCTGTAGGAAGCTGGAGATAAACTGAGATTGAAGCAGTCCAGTAACTTAGGTTGTCATCACTTTTTTCTATCCTCTTTCAGTAGGTCTTGGTTAACCACATCTTACTTTCAGAGAAGAAAGCATCATAGTTTATTTATGTATTCATTTATTTGTGTCCCACCTTTATTATTTTTAGAAACGACTCAAGGCAGCAAATATATTTAACACACCTTCCTCCTGTTTTCCCCACAACAGCAACCTTGTGAGGTGAGTTGTGCATGCTCCTCTTTGTTTGGTGAGAGGACATTATAATAGGACAAAGCACTTGCGCTCCTTGATTTTGGTGAACTTTAGTTTACTACAGCCATTCCCAACTTGGCCACTTTCCCGAGATATGGCCAATTTCTTCAATTTCCTAACCAGCGTTGCTGCTGTTGTGAATTCTTGAAGTCCATACGCTTAGAGGGTTGAGCAAAGCAAGCCATTGTTCTTAAGGATGTTGTGTGAATCTGTCCATTAGAGCTTAGCATTTTGTGCAAACCACATCTGGAGAGTGCCAATGAGGAGTGAAGAGTGCTCTAAGTCAGCGCACCATTTCAGTTCATTGTAAGTTGTGATGGATTGTGTTGTTGAAGTGCACCAGTTCCTCAACTGTAGTAGATCTTCTTTTAAGGACATCTTTGTTCATTCTGTTGAAAAAAAAATTGGGCTGAGTGTGAAATGTGAGAGTCAAATTATAGCGACATATTTGAGCGTGGTTCATTTGTCATGCAAAGAAGTTCTGAACAATAGAAATTTGGGGCGGTTAACTTTTTTTGTAAAAAACATTTATTTGGGTAACAAATCTTAACACATATCCATTTCATTTATTATGCCTCAGTCATAAGTATCACCTAAACAAATATAGCAGTAAAAAAGGGAATATAACTTTATGCTCAAACTTTATGCTACTTTGTATGGTAGAACCCAAGAATGAAAGATTTCACTGAAAAAAGGTAATATATCAATTACTGTAACAATTTTAGTCCTTTCTATAATGAACAAATTCAGTGCTACTGTCACATTGTTTGTTTTAACTAGTGATCATGGTGGCTAGGGATGAGGACAGACCTTGACTGACTAATTTGATTTTTACCCCACTGCACTTTCATCAGTCTTGGCACCTTCCAATTAAAATTGACACCATAATAGAAGAAGCAAAATAATTGCCCCAAGAGATAAAACATACATTACCCATCTACCTGTATCATAGTCCAGGTATCTTCTAGAAGACCTCATGGTTCTGCTTCTTTCAGAATAGTGGACGGTATTTGGGGTCATATGACATGAAGTGGGAGGACATTCCAAAGGGTTGGTGCTGCCATTGATGAACAATTCCTTGAGCATCACACCCACATACCAGCTCCCAAAAACGATGTTTCTTTTTCCAACACAGTTGCAATGGCTGGGTTGAGATGCAGCCCTGGAGGTAACCTGGGGCCAAGACATTAAATTGTACCTGGATTCTAATAAACAATCCATGCAGATGTTGCATGCTCCTAGAGAAACTTCCAGATGGATTTTGAAGGCAGCCCCACGTAAAGTATGTTGCAATTGTCAAGTGGTCATGAACGCATGAGTCCCTGTAGCAAGGGTTGACCATGAGGATGAACAAAGGTCCGTGGTAATGGCCTTATCTGCTGCTCAATAGCAGCCATAAGTCTAGAATCTGCTCCAACAGGGAGTCAGGATTTAAAATCTTGGGTTTGTTATGACTTGAAGCTTAGAGTTGGAAGTGTTGGTTCTTTGTTGTCTGCTTCACTTTAATTATGTCTTTTCTGGTATCTGTAATCAAACTAATTTTTCAAAAAGCCACGTCCTTGAATTTCTACCTACAAGCATTCTAGTTGGGAGAAGCCTGACATTTAAGACTGTGTGTTAATAGACAAATTGAAACATAAGGAAGCTCAATTTATCTCTTAAACTGAAATCATCTGAAAACTGATTTTTCACACAAGGCCATCCCAAAGCCTATTTCTTGCTTAGAGCCTTGCCCAGTTTGTAGGCCAGGAACTAGCTATGTTTGTGACTCAACTTCAGGATCATCTTTCCTGCCCATATTGTGAATTTATATCATCATGCAAAGTAGCATATGGGATTATGCTACTACAATACTCCCAACAACCAAGTAAAGCTAATCTACTGGTAGAAATAGCGGGGAAGAAGAAATTTGGCTGAGTATTCAACAGGAGAACTGGGAGAATTCAACAGGTCCTTAAGAGTGACCAAGACGCCCAGCCTTGAAACACAGAAGTGAGTGAATTGCACAAATATTTATCTTTCTGCTACTATTTAGGATCAGAGGGACATAAAGCAGATAAAAAAAGGAAGAAATGTATTTGCTTTATTTTCTGTCTTTAAAACAAAACACAGCAAAACAACCTCAGCCAAATTTGTGGGCAGGGAAATTGAACGAGTTCTCCCAGTTCCTTCAAGGGAAGACCATAAACACCTCTACACATTTCTAAAATAAAGAGTTCCCTCATCAGCAAAGGAGAAATTTCTTCTTGATTTTTCTTAATGTGTGATAAGCAAGGGAGGTTGCACAGGGATGACGGTGCAATGTTTTTTATGCCTGTTACTAATTTTAGGTACTGAATTTTAGAAAGTTAACCTTATTATCCTGGAAGATGCTGAAACAAACCAGCATTCTACTAAAACATCTAACATTATCCCTCCTTAGTGCAATCGTGGCAAACATACTTAGGGTGCAAAATCCTTGTCCGGATTTATCTCCACTCTCACCTCTGAATTTTTAATAAATACCTAAATAAATTAAAACTAGGCTATATTGACACAACCGTATCATGGAGTAACTTAAGAAGTAAATGTTTCTTGAAAGATTCAATTTGTTTCATGTCTGTAACTCAAAAGGATTTCATTTTGAATGAGGGAGTCAGGAAAATTGGTACCCATTAACATCTTTTTGGTGCAGCCTAGAAACCCCCCCAAGAAATATTAATCAAGATAGAAGGATAAAGGGGGATCTGGAACTTTGAAGGAAGCAACTGTCAAAATCTTTCAACTATGGTTAGCCCATGTTACTGACACTACTTTGTCACTTTCAATACCATCAATACGTTAGTGATACTCAGTTGTGTATCATGACTCCAGTGGGGCTACAGTGTCAACATCTTGTCGTGGGAACATCTGGAGCAGGCTGAAATTGGCACTGAACCCCAGCAAAAAGGGGTTGGTGTTGGTCTATCAAGGTTGGCTTTCAGCTTCCCTCCTGCCTGGAGGCCCCCAGAGGCTGAGGGTTGGGTGTTTCTCCGTTAGAGAAGTTGACCTTTCTGCCCTGTAGAGGACATTTCACGCATCAGGAGCGCCTTCCAAATCTTTGAGAGCTTGCAATGAGCACCTTTGCAATATGGTGGCCAAGGTGGGCCTGGGATAGGATTCCCTTAACCTCCTCTCGCCATCGCATCACCTGAAGCAAAATGAGAAGAACTTGAAGTAAGTTAAAACTTCAGGCTTGATGCAGGTGGTCCTCGACGTACATCCATTCGTTTAGTGATGATTCAAAGTTACGACAGCACTGGGAAAAAAGGGAGTTGCGACTAGTTCTTGCCCTTACAACCATCTCAGCGTCCACTGCATTTGCGTGATCGTGATCCAGGCACTCGGAAACCGGCATGTATTTTTAATGAGTGCAGCATCTTGGTCATCATTTGATCTGCAAACAAACAACGTCCTTGGGGAAGCCTGCAGAGAAGGTCGCAAATGGGGGATCACATAACACCTCACTTACTGACCGCCCTCTTAACGGCAAATTTTCCGATCCCGATTGCGGTTGTACATTCAAGGATTACTTACAGTCAAGTTCACCAATTTTCTGCTTCTTTAAAAATGAAGTGAATTATCCAAGCACGGTAGCAGTTGATTTAACGTTCTTTGTGGCCCTCCCTCTTCTCTGGTTTCTCCCACAGGGATGGAAACCTAATCTTGGTTGGGTATTCAGATGACACTCCAAACAAGCCATGGATGAAGGATTTCCTCCCCGTCCTGCTTGGAAGAAGGGGAGATCTGACCCGTGCTGTAATACAGGTTCAGGACTTAGCAGAGAAAGAGAGGACGGAATATCCTTAATGTATGGGGGATGCCCCACACCCACTCTTTTTGTCGCCTCTTTCTGGACTCCCTCCTGTTCACAAGGACGAGCACAGGAGCATCTTGCAAGTCGGAGGCTGGGTGGACACACAGACTTCCAGCTTAAGGGTGTGGTCGGC
>JANHZU010007732.1:10088-29920 GCA_032468055.1 Acrochordus granulatus | reverse complement strand
GTCGGCATTCCCAGTCCGAATCCCCTTGTCGCCGAAAATCCCGGAGGGAGAAGGGCAAGGAAATCCTGATTGACTTGTGTGTGCAGCGAGGCCAGACCCTCTTCCACCCTTGCTCAGGAGGGCTCCTGGCTTGCATCTAGGGGCGCCTCCCCTTCCGCCTTCTCGTACGTCTGAACCTGGGTTCGCGGACGGGAACGATCCGTCCGTCCGCCGTCCTCCTCCTCCCGAATCCTTTCTCCCGAATCAGCAGGAGACGCCTTTTCAATGAAAGCGGTAGCTTTGCCTTCCCCAACGCAACTTTCATTTGCTTAATTTGCTTCCTTTAAATCTTTTGTTTGACTAACTGCTGTTCGTGGCTCTCTATTCAAGCGAGCAACGTGTCCCCTTTCAGAGAAAGGGAAAACAAGGTCTGAACGTTGACTTGCATGTGTATTTTAGCAGCTGCCTGCGTAATAATTTTCTGAGGGCTAGAATCTGCATCATCTTTTTAAAAAAGGAACTAAATGAGAGCTTGCTTTTTGTGAATGTAGACTGCATGGCTTGCATTCGGTGGGGTTGCGGTGTTAAGTTGGCTCCCAGATTCAACGGGACCGTTGTTGTTGTTGTTATTGTTGTTTGTGTGCTAATTTTCCCACTTAGAATCCGTCATGTGCGATGGCAGAATCTAATTCTGAAAACGGTTACGCTGACTGTCAACAGAGAGGGCAACTCGGTGTATGAATTAATTTTAGCATTATGTACGCTTGCACTTTCCCATTAATAGCTGTTTCTGCTTTGCTTTGAAAATGTAAAGCATATATAAATGCTTATTATTGCTATGTTGTTCTTTCACTGAAAAGAACACCCTGGGGAAAACTGTGATTTCCATTTTGTTATTAAGTTCCAAAAGGAGCAAAACTTTGCTTCTTTGCATGTGGTTTTTTTTCCCCTCAGCCCATTTGTAACGATCCATTTGCAATGATCTCGCTTTTTCCCCCCAATTGAATTAATTTTAGGAATGGTGCTCCTGTTTACTACTTGGTTCTCTCTCTCTGTCTCTGACTCTCAAACAGGCACTGTTCTCTAGGACTTTCCATCTGCAAAACTTGTGCAAAACTGTCAGCCTTACCAGTAGAACAGACAAGAAACACAACCAGATGAGCTAATTCTATTTATTGTGAGGCTGCAGTAACAGAATCCTGCAAACTTGAAAGAACGGATCTCCCCCTCATCTCCTATACAGCCCAAAAAGTAGAAAGGGTCCCTTCTGAGTCTCTCGCCCATCCCATTATCCAGCTGTCTCTTATCTGGCCGCTTTCTAGGCAGCATCTCTTGGCCTCCTCTCCCAAGGTCTTTCTCATGTACCATAACAAAAATATTATAGGACATTTTGGATGCCTTTCAACAGGAAAGCCCAGTGGGTTTACTTTAAAATAACTCTAAAATTCCTTCTAGACATTCGGTAGGTACAGGTAGTCCTCAAGGTATGACCATTTGTTTAGAGACAGTTCAAAGTCATGATGGCGTTGAATGAAGGGATTTATGAGCGGTCTCTGAAGTCATAGCTGTTGCAGCACCCCATGTCGTGATCAAAATTAGGATGCTTAAATCAAAAATCTTTTTAAACTATCATGTTTTCATTGTAGAAATAAAGGCCTGGCTTGAAGTTAAGCTAAATCATATCGCTCAGGTTGACATGTTATTCAGATACTATTCCAAAAAAAACACATTATGCCTTAGGCTGGGATTGCCCAGCTGTGCATCCACAAGGACTGACAAAGCAAGAGAAGCTATATGTCATGGTTTGCAAATCTCAGTGGTGTCAAAATCTAAAGCAGAAGGACATGTATTGTATTTTGGGTTGATGCAACGTATGAACCAAACTGTGTCTTTGTCTCTGTTGGTCAAGACAGCACAAGCATTTGTAGTCAACATCAGCTTTTTGGACTCCCAAAATATACATCCAATAGGAAAAACGTGGCAGAGTGATTGCCATCCGTAACAAAAAAGGCAACCCTTTTCCAAACTAGAACTGAAATAGGGTTGGAGGGTTGGAGTTCTGCCTAACATCGCGCTCATCTGTTGTGTAGTTTGTTGACTTACGGCCTATCACATGACATCAACCTTGGGGTTTGGGGAAAAAACATGACTTGTGGCTGAGCAGATTGTTCGCCAAGTCGTGTATATTCAACAAACTACGGTTAAAGCAGAGCTTAGTAAGACATGGGAATCCAGTCTGAAAGTGGGGTAAGGCCACCACGCCTCCCAGTTGAGCTCTGGCCCTCTTGCTCTGCGTGGCCTTCTCGACGCACACCCTGCTGCCATGTCATCAATCCTTATTCTTTGGTCCAGGAGGAATTCACCCCTGCCAGACCTGCCAGAAGAGACCGCCTGGGGAAGGAGCAGGCAGATGGCTTTCTTCCAAACAGCAGAGTCTGGTCTATTCTGGGTTTATTCCCCACTGAGATGGCAACAACAGCAGCCCAGGAAACTAGGCAGATGGTCATCCGGCTATGCCGAGGATAATTTGTCCTGGCTGGTTTCTTCTCCAGCTAGCACCGTCTCCCATTGCATTTGTCTTCTCCCTCTGACCTGCTTTCCTACTTCCAGCTTTCTCCTGGCCGCTTTTCTTTTCTTGTTAGGGCCTTTCCATCTGCTTAGGGAACACCGAGCGGGCCGGGCGGGTGACGCCAGCGCTGCCTGTGCCGTTTGGGAATGAACCGGCAGGGTTTCTGCGGCTGGCCCCACTGGGCGTCTTTGTGCCGGTTTCCAAATAATGCTGGGGAGCACCCCTGCTGACAGTTGGGGAAGGTGAAGGTCACGCAGTTTTCTTTGGGGTGATTTATCCTTGGCTGGCGCCAGCAGGGGTTGAGATTGGGGGGTCGGGGCGGCGGGAGGTGACGTTTTGCTGCATTGGTAACTTTCCTTCTTGGAAGATTAATAATAGGCATTGCATGGTAACCCCCGCTTCAGAATTGCACATTTCACACGCACTGCTTTATTTTTATGCTTCCTGGGTGACACCTTATCAGCCTGCTTATACTGTTCGGTCCACAGTCCCACACCTCTTTAACGACACTTGTGATTGTGTGTGCACACAATCGAGCATTCTCCGTTCTGGATCCCTTTCAGATCTATTGGTCTCGGCTGCCAGGTTGACGGGGGAATTTGGAGAATTAAGTGCAAAATTCTGGAAGAGAGTTTCTCAACCTTGGCAGCTTTTAGATGAGGGAACCTCAACTCCCAGAATGCCTCAGCCAGTGGAAGCCAGCTGGGGAATTCTGGGAGCTGAAGTTCCCCCATCTTAAAGCTGCCAAGATTGAGAAACTGCTCAGGAGGATGTTCTTAAGCCACGGTTTGCTTTTCCGTGGTCTCTTGAGGGGTCTGCAGTGGGCTTGATTCATGTAAGATACTGGCCTGGTTTAACCAACCGCACTGGCTAGGTTTGCTTGTGTGCTGAACCTCAACAGAGCAAACCACATGTGGGTTTGTGCATCTATGAGCTGAGCCATTATTTTGCAGTCATCAAACCTCCTGGAGCTGGATCATCTCAACAGGGAATTCATTCAGCTCTGGAAAATTCACTCCAGGGAGAAGGTTTCTTAAACAACCATAGACTGCGTCTTTCCCAACCACAAACTGATTAAAAGATGAATGTAATGGAGGGAACCAGACAGTAGCTTCAACCACAACCTGGGGAGATGAGGATTCTCAATTTCTTAACCATGCTTTATGTGCAGCACATAATGCAAACCCAGTCAGTGATGATTCACTCCAAAAACCATGCTGAGGTATGAGGTGGAAGCCTAATTGTAACCATGTTCTCTTGATCATCAAGGGTCTTGGATAAAAAGTTTTTCTGCCCTGATTTGCTGCTGTGGGTCTCTCCCCTTCCCACAGACAATCACCTTATATTTATGGTCTACCAAATGTTCATTGTGTTGACATCCTGTGCCGCTTATATGATGCTTCACTCTTAAGTTTAGCTTCATAACAACTTGCAGGTATGAGCTGGGTTGAACTCCAGATGAGTAGCATCTGGTTCTCCGTAAGCTTACGGTATGATTCAGACCATTACACCACATGGGCTGCTATATTCTTGTGACTCGGGTAGACCTATATCTCCATCCTTTACCAGCAGGAATGGTTTTCCTGAGGTTCCTCAGGGATGTCTCCCAACATTCCTCTTTTTGGCTAGGACCGTTGGGCGTGAGCAGCTTCTGGAAAGCCATTCCGACTTCCAAATATCTCGGATGCGGCTTTCCACTGTTTTTTTTTTAATTTTGCTCTCCCTCCCACCCTTGATTATGGAATTCTACCACCATCAGATGAACCTTCACATCGAGAGATTGCTCAATGCCGGGCAGCAAGGGAAAAACCACAGGAGAAGCTTGCGATGCTCAAGCTGTCCTGCGCCAGTCTTCTCAAAAGATTCCGATCTCTGCAGGAGCCTGGATCCTGGCCCAACATTTAACTTTATTTCTATGTCTTGCCCTTTGTACATGCTCCACCTCTCCAAACCGTACTACTTGGGGGAGGGAGTTTATTGTGGTTATCGGGATCCTGAAAGAGTCTCTGTTTTTCTCCACTGACAGGAAGGCCTAGGAGGTCAATCCTCCATGGGTTAGAGGAGACCACTGGCGCCCAGCCAAAGGTCTCCTCCTCCCCCAACTCCCGAAGCCCCAGCTTCCTTGCCCCCTTCCAGCCCCTGATGAGCATTTTGGTGCTCTGAGCATTTGTCTTCCAGGGCCAGCTGGAGAGAGCCGCAAAACCATGCTGTGGGACCCATGGGCTCCGCTCTGCCTTTGCTCTTCATGGGTATTGTTTCTAACATTACTTTAGCGCTTGCGTCCTGGCTGACCATCAGGCTCCCTTAATCCTGAGCTGGAGGATTAGATTCTCTCCAACCGAGCTCAGCTTTTGCTTCTCTGCCTCCGTCGGTTCTGTTTTGTGCCCAGCTGACATGCAGCTGCCCCCCTGCCTGTCTCTGTGATTGGCTCCTCTAGTTTTCAAGAAAGCTTTTTGCTCCTGAAGGGAGAGGGAATTTGCTCGATTGATTTCTTCTCCCTCTTTCTCCCTCCTCCCCGCCACCCATGTTCTCTTTTTCTTCCTCTTCCTCCCATTCGTTTAAACAGGTGGCGAGCCCGGGCAATTCGTCGCCAGGGGTTGGGGCGGAGAGGATCTGCAACTAGAAGATACGGCCTGATTTTAGGAGCTGCACTGGGTTACTGCTGTAGGATGATGACTTGGGTGGGGAGGGGGCTGTAGAATTTGCACGCTGGGCGAGTGAGTGTGTTTGTGTGGGAGGCAGACGTAGAGTCCAAATCAGGAAAGGGAACTTGATGTGTAACACACTAGGGAGATAACGGCTGTCTTTTCCCATATAACTTCGTTGTTGTTTCCTTATTGCTAAAGCTTTTTCAGATTTGCTTTCCAAGTAGTGATCCCTTTTAGGGATCCCTTTTTCCTTATTTAAAAGTGATCCTTTTAAGGAAGTTTACCTGCTAGTTCTGACACCAATTTTATCATGTGACAGTGGAATGCAGTAAAACTGTAAGAGCTGAGCATCACACTAAGCCTGGTTTGTTTCAGCATGGCTTATTAAACAGACCACAGTCGCCTAGAGTCACGTATCCTTCTAAGGCACAAAGTTTGGCTTTGAGACTCTGTTCAGGGCATTCATTAAGCCAAAACCAAATTAGCCACATTATGGCTTTTTGTATCTTGAATTATTGGTCACAGGCTGTGCCAGTCTATCACGAGCATTTGTATAGCCTAGCTGGGAATGTTATGGTTGATCACCAAATAAATATATGGAACAGCAAGAATTTTTTTGGTCTCCTTTAGCCCTTTAAAGGAGGTGGAAAGCACACCTTTTTTTTTCTTGTGTCTTGACAAATCTTAGCACGCTATAGGCTGTCAACCGATGATCACAGTTGGGACCAGAATTTCCATTGCTAAGCAAGGCGGTTGCTAAATGAGTCTCTCTCTATTTGACAACCTTTTTTTGCCATGATTGTTAAGTGGGTCACTGTGTTTGTTAAATGTATGAGGCAGTCATTAAGTGAAGCCAGATTCCCCCATTGACTTTGCCTTGAAACTGGCTGGAAAGGTCATAAATGGCAAATCATATGACCCTGAAATGTAAATACATGCTGGTTTCCAAGTGTCTGAATGTTGATCACATGACCTCAGGCACACTTATAAGTGTGAAGACCGGTTGTAAGTCACTTTTTTTGGTGCTGAATGGTTGCAAGATGAGGACTATCTGTATCCCAGTATTTTACTATTGTTTAGACATTGCTTCTAAGTTCAAGCAACCTTTCTAAAAAGAACATAACACGGGAACAAAAATGTGCACCTGAAGAATATATTTGTGGTACATGCAGAGAGAGGAAAACAGAAACTAGTACTGGTAGTTTGGTAATATTGTTTCACGATGGAAAGAGAGTGTGTGTGTGTGTTTGTGACTGAATTCTTAGCACTTAGGGCACACACTATGTCTATTTATGGGTTTTCCCCTTGGACATAATTCTTCTGGGATTCTATATCGACGTAGTTAGATTCACACGAGAAGTTTCACTGACTGTATTGTGCCCTAATCCATGGCTTGAGAGGGAAGAGATATCTTTCCGCTATGTGGCCAAGATTTCCAAGAGGACAACTTGAAGCTTGATTTGGAGGATGATGAACTTCCCTTAGATGGTGTTATGGCATTTTACCAGAAGTGGGGGATCACATTTCTAATGAAAAATGGAAAAATGGCATTTTATGTTAACCTCCTACATTGATGAGATAGATCCCTGTAGAGGTGCTTCAGCGGTTGTCCTCGGAAATGTGAATTTCTCTGCTTCCTCCTCTTAGAGAGGTAGATCCTACCTCTAAGCCATAATCTGGTTTGTTTGGTTTTGGCTGGTAGTGTTGTATGAACCCAGACACTGTGTTCTGAAATCCTTTCTTAATTATTTTTTGATTACATTTCATCCCACCTTTATTTTTTGGTCAACTCAAGGCAGCATACGTAGCTCATAACCCCACATCCTGTTTTCCCCACAACAACTTTCCTATGAGGTTGGTTGGAATAAGAGAAAGTGATTAGCCCAAAGTCATCCAGCCCAAGTAATTCCAGTTTGTCCAATAAATAATGATTAAGCAAAACCAGGGTTTGGTGAAATTGTCCTGTGCATTTTCTCATCACTGCAATGATAAATGGATGGGTTTCTCCTCTCATTTGTTGTCATGATGGCCTGTAGAAGAAGCTTCTATAACTTTGAGTGGTGTTTCTCAACCGTGACCACTTTAAGATGTCTCAACTTCAGCTCCCAAAATTCCCCATAATGTCTCTGGTATTTTCCTACTCAGCCATTGAGCATTTTTAGGCAGACTTCCATGCTTCAATAAAATAAGCGCTGCCTTTTCTTCCACTTTTAACTTAAAGCAGAGCCCTCTCTTTTGAAAGGGGGATACTTATCTGTCTCTGCAAGTCTACAAAGACAAAAGTGATCTGGAAAATACAAGTCTTCTAAGCTACTTCTTGGTAGGCCAAGAAAAATATTACGTTGGTTCAACAAATGGGTTATCCAAGCAAAGTTCTACCAAGACAAACAGAGGATATAAGGATAAGTAAGTTTTGGGGGAATAAGAGATATGAGCTGCTTTGTTATCAAAGGCCTCTCTAGCCTTGCCATAGCTAAGCCCTGCCTGAAAAAAATGGATGGTGGAACTTCTATAAAAGCCCCTCCCACCTTTTCTTTAACTATCCACCCCAAACATATTTTATCAAAACCAGCAATTATTATATATTTTATACATCTGTGCTTTGTTTTGCGAAGCAGAAGGACACCTAGATAGGCTGTAAAGAAATATGTGATAGATAATGTTCCTATGACAAGGATAGCAAAGTCATTTTCAGGCTGTGGATGCTACTGTAACAACTGAATTTTACACCCTATTTTGTTCTGATTGTTTTGAATATGCGTTTTTAAAAACCACCTCTCTTGCTCGACCAAAAAAATAAAACATACGAATAATGGTGTGGAAATTCAGAGTTTCCCTCAACGTGTATACGATGGCTGCGTTCGAGTGATGCACTAAGTAAGGTTTGTTGGTTCACTTCACGGAACATGCAAAGCCATGGTTTCTGAAACTTTTAAAGTGTGCACGTTGCATAAAACCCTAAACTTGGTTCGTGACCATCACAGCTGGGTTCTCTCAACGTATCACCGAAATTAAGCAAGCCGCACTTGAGGTGTGATGCAGGAAGCCCACCGTTACGATAAGCGCGTGAGACCCACCAAACCAAGCCTTCCTGGGGTTTTTTGTGGAGCATTTGTGCGTGTTAATAATCTTTGGAATTCATGTTGTCCGCGGAAGCGGGCTGTCTTTCTTTTTTGAAGAGCCGCAGTGCGTGGTTGATGTGGTTCGGGCTGAGAACCGACATTTGGAACTGAACCTGGATTTGTGCTGGCCCCCCGCGTGATTTTGTGTTATCCAGGGCACCTTTGCTGGCATCTCAGCTCGAGAGGAAATCAATCAAAATGCTTCTGTGTGTTTTGACTGTTAACCAGACAGTGCAGCTCCGATGCTTCTGGTGGCTGGCGAGGCTTTCAGTTGCAGACCAGCGTGGAAGAAAAACGTCCGCAGAGGCCTACAGGAAACCAGGAAGGAAACGAGGCCGGTGCCTTGACAAAGCCTCCTCTTTCTCATGCATTGTTGTTCGAGAAAGCCCAGGATCACCACCGTTGCTTGTTCTTTGCAAACCGGGCAGGGCTTTCAACGGAACAGCAGTAAGTTACTTTGCATGGTTTGGCCCTCAAGAAAATGCTTCCAGTGATGCCTCAGTTTGCTTTTCTCGGAGAAATCGCCTTCCCCGGTTACGTCCTGCTTCTGTGTTTTCTCCCGAGGATCAGCTTTCCTTTCGGGTTTCCACGAATGCCTGTTGTGATTGTGTCGCACACCTGACCCTGATAGGAACAGTTTAATGCGAGGCAAATGGAGGCTCTTGGGGTGCTCGTGATTTTTTTTAAGATGAAGAAAACTCCCGCCTCCTTAGCGACCCACTAGATGGATGGATGGATGAACAAATGATTCATGGAATGAACGCATCCATTCGGTTAAGACAGGGTATGATTTAATCATGGTAGGGTCAATAACTAGAGTTGGCTTTACCAAGCCATGAAATCCGAGAGTCTTCGGATTTCAGCGGCATATAAATGTAATAAACAATTAAATAGTAAATAAATGAACATGGTCCCAAAAAATCCATGACGGACGAGTTGACTCAGAGCTGGATTCACGCAAGGCACGAAGCCCAAACCACAAATGCCTGTTATGACTTCACATGACGCATGAACCGAATGACCGAGTTTGGAGAAAGTTGGTTTTGCTCTAAATCTCTTTCTCTTTTCGCTCTCTATTATCCTGAACCCACTGGCGTGGTGTCATTATAATATCAAGAGCTGCGAGATTTGTTTATCTTCTTAAGCTCCATTAAATACTTGGCAAAGGACCAAAGAATCTGCCGACGAGTTACACATCCCAGATGAGTCTCTGATGGATTTCTGTGACCAGCAGCTTCCAATCTGCACTGGGGGTTTCAAAAGCCCGTTGCAATATGCTCAAGTGGGTGGGATTCATTTGCTCCCCTCTCCGAATGAAATCAAAAGTTTTTCCAGACGGAGGCAGAAGGCTTGCCACCTCTGCGCGAAGGCCTTTTGGTGCTTCCGATCGGAAGGCGAACCAAAAACTTGCAGGGGGTTTCCATGCCAGCGGCCGTCAGTTCCTTGAAACAGCTGCCATTTCCGCGGCATAACGCAGCCCTCTGCAGAGGCAGCCCCATCCAAGGCAAGGGGTGCATTTGATTTCTGCGGCTGCAGATGGGCGCTGCGGGCCACCTGATGCGCCCCCTGCCTTCCACATTGCCGTCCCCTGCTGATGGGGTCTGATCCAGACACGGCACTTTGGATGGTCTGCGCCCAACTGAGCCGTTGGCTGCATTGTTTCCCCAGGAGTTAGGGCTGCAGTAGCGGAAAGGTGTCTTCAGCCCACAGGTGATACCTCTTATTTCTGGGGGTACAGAGAAGGAAGTTGGGGTCCCCCACCTCACTGACCGAGCACTGCAGGTAGAGAGGACCAGGGTGGTCACCAGCAGCAGCCTGATCTTTGGGAGAAATGTCCGTCAGAGAACGTTTCCCGCTGCAGATTCACTGTTCCCGTCGCGCAGGAAGGATGCTGATAAACCCTGCAGCTTGGGTCCCCAGGTTCCTGATCCCTTCCCCCATTTTGGTGTATTTTGCCAGGAAAACAGTCACTCAAAGACCAGAGGAAACGGCCCGTATCCTGAATACCATGGCAACCCTTGTCGAGCTTCAGATTCCCAGCCGACAGAACGAGTCCCACACTTGTTAATTAAAAAAAAAGCGCCTTGCCCAGTAAAAAAGTGGCGTACCAGTGAATTCGGTGAACCTAGGAGCTGCGGTCCAAAGCGAGCCGCCTGCTTCGCCGAGTTCGCTTTCCGCAGGAGGGCTAATAGCTGACATCGTGGTTCGCGCCAGGCGAGGAGACCGGCATCCTTTATTCGCCATTTTTTGGTAGAGCAGCAAGAACGCGCAACGAGCTTTGCGTGAGGTGCAGTAATGAATCCTGAAGTTTTGTACTCGGAGGCCAACTCCTTCGCCGTCGGAAGCGGGAAGCCGTGGGCAAAAGACGGTCTGTCTTGGCCTCAGCGCTTGGTTTTTCTGTGCGGTGGGTATATCTGCTGCTGTTAGGGCAATTTTAAGTTCCAACGTTCCACTTGCTGCAGATGGGCTGAAAGCAACTCTCGACATCCCAGCAACAAAAGGAGATAGCCAGAGGAGAGGCAGTTTGGTCTAGTGGTTAAAGTACTAGGCTAGGAACCAGGAGACGGTGAGTTCCAGTCCTGTGTTTGCATGAAAGCTGGCTTTGGGCCAAGGACCAGGAGATGGCGGGTTCGAGTCCCAGCTTAGGCGTGGAGCCCAGCTGGGTGACCTTGGGCCGGTCACTTTCTCTTAGCCCGACTCACGTCACAGGGTTGTTGGTGTGGGGAAAATAAGAAGAGGAAGCTGCGTTGGGTATTGCCTTGAGTTCCTTGTAACAATAATGAAGCTGGGACACAAATAAAGTCAATAGATGTGAGGACTGACTTCAAAGAGGATAGGCCAAGGAGCCGCGGGAAAATTTCTGGGACCTTTGCAGGTGATGGGTAGGCGTATCTGACCTAAAAATATGAGCATCTTCCTCCTTTCTATCACCCAGTTCTAAGTGTGTGATGGTTGTCCCGACGCATAATTCTCCTCGGAAAGAAGGTGAGTGCTGCTCAGTTTTGGTGCCAAGAACAATCCCGGAATCCAGAACTGAGTGTCGCTTTTCCATTTGGCTTATAAAGGTGCATCCCAGGATTTTGGCAACATGGATTACTTCAGAACCTTGCTCTTCTTCCTTGACATGCGATCAATGGCTTCTGCCACATGTCATCCTGGAGTGATCCAGGAAGGTTGAGAGGAATTGTGCTAAGCTAATCAGGGGTTATTGAATAAATGATGGCTAAGCAAACATAGTCGAGCGGGGTGTGGAATTGTGGCTTACGATAGCTCGGCTAATAAAATGCCTTCTGGAGTAAGGGTCTTCATGAAAGGGTCAGCATCTGAAAAGGTGCGCAAATGGCATGTCTCCGTCTCCAGAGACTTCTTAGGACTTGGTGTGTGCGGTGCTGAGGAAGACGGTCCATTTTGGTTCGCTCTTCAGTGCTCCCCAGCATGGGAAGTTGAGGGCTAAATCGGAAGGCATACAAATCGACAAACTTACTGATTGGTTTGACTTGGAGGCTGCATTCACAAGCCATGACCGAATCATGGTTTCTTCAGTCATACTTTGTGGGATAACCGTACCTCTGCAGGACTGGGCTTAACCACCGTTTGCAAGCCAAATGGTTTGGTTTGCCCACTGTTCTACCTGAAAGCCAAATCAATTCACCTTTGGGGTTTTGGGTGAGGGGTAAAGATCAGCCTCAAAAAATCCTTGGAGAGGATACTCAAAAAATGCAAGCAGTCTCCAGTTTGAAAGAACAAAGACACAGAAGAAATGACGGGGGTTTTCATCGCTTTCCTTCTCTGGCGCACCCCACAAGGTGGCCGAAGTTGAGCCGAGAGATGCCAGGGCTGAGATGCTGCTTTAAGTCCACGCTTGTCCAAGTGTTTGCTGGGGCTGTACATTTATTCTTCTTCCTCTCCTTTTCCTGCCCGTGTAAAAGAACCGGGGTCCCACTTTTCTCACTCCTGATTCTTCCGCTGGGAATCACAGTACAATTTAACAACTTGGTGAGCGTCCGAGTCTTCGTTCTTGCTTTATTCCATGCTCTCTTAGGGAGCATTTGAATTCTTTCTGGGCACCTTTTGGGGGCGCAAGAAAAAGAGGAAGTGCCACTGAGCTGAAGCCAGAAACAGAAGTTGCTCTGTGGTTTTTCTTAGCATTTGGTGGTAACTTGGTGGCATCTGCCGCTTTCTGGATGCAGGAACAGACAGAAAGGAACAGCTAGGAAGGAAGGAACAAATCGAAATGCTCCCCTGCTCGAAATAACGACATTAAATTCTTCTCACCTGGCTTCTTTTGTCATCTTTATGCATGAGCTCGGGAAGAACGCCCACCGCTTCATCCTACCTGAACTGCACTCCTGAATTGTCTCTCCTAATAAACGAAAAAGAATTATGTGAAATTAATTTAACCTTGCCCATAACAGCGGGGGGTGATTTACGCCTGTCTCTTATTATTTTCTAGTCATACTTAATGAAGATGGATAAGAGGGCTTGGCTTCTCTACTGAGTTAATTTGCCAGCTTTTCAAACTGAAGGTATTAAATAAGATGTATGGGAAATGTTGTTCGGATTCCCCCCCACACTCTCCTTTGACAGCACTGCTGTTCTTTTCCTGCATTGCATGTTAAATTGTGTCCTCGTCTCTGGGTTGTTGGGTTTTTTTTGGAAGTAGTTGAACTCTCTAAGGAGGGTTGAAGAGACCTGGAATTCAGCTGAACCAGCTTTAGCAACTTTTAGGGTCTCTGGAGACCTACTGCACAGCTGGCTCCCTCTTTCAGACCTTTAAGAAGGATTCTTGACTAAACAAGCCAGGATTGGAGAATTTTCAACAGCGGGCATCACTGTGGATCCCTGTGCAGTGCCACAGACATGGACACACTGGCAAACTGTGTCCTCCCCTGCCTGAACTCTTTCCAGGGTTCAGGGATCTCATGTGAGATCCCAAGATCTCACGTGAGAACATTGCATCTTCTCCCCATTCTTGCTTAGACATCATTTAAATTCTGGGCAGCAGATGGCCATCCGTTTTCAGGTACAGGGGAAGCAACATCTCGGTCGTACAACCTGGCTTGCCAAGGGAGGAGGACAGTCCCCCAGTGTCCAAATACATACTGTGGAGAAACAACTGTCCTGTCTCGTATTTGCCATGCTGCTTTGGCACTTCAAGGGCATATGGTGGCACAAGCGGATAAGATGCTGGGCTTGTCGGCTGGAAGGTTGGTGGCTCAAGTTCGAGCCCAAGCGCCGTGCCGCCACATAACAGGGCGAGCTCCCATTCCTGCCCCAGCTCCTGGGCAACCTTGCGGTTAGAAACCATGCAAACTGCAAGTAGTAAATAGGTACCGCCTAAATTGGTGGGGAGGTAACAGCGCTCCGTGTGCCTCGGCATGTAATCGTGCCAGCCACACGACCACAGAAGCACCTTGGGACAATGCTGGCTCCCTTGGCTCTGAAACAGAGATGCGCACTGCCCCATAGAGTCAGACCCGACGGGCAGGGGAAACCTTTACCCTTTTTTTGGCACTTCAGAGACCCCTGCTTTCTCCAGTACTGTCCTTGGGACGTGCTGTGAGCAGAGGCAGCACCGTGGGGGCAACTCCCGCCTGGTTCCCGCAGCTGTCCGGGCTGGGCCCTGCAGCCCCCAGCGCAGGCAGGAGTTGACCCGGGCTCAGCCCAGCGAGGAGAACGGATTCTACGATGTCTGATTGCAGTAATTTATCTGTTTCCACCTTACTGCTCAGTCCAAGTGCTCGAGGTGGCTAAATAGTTGAATGCTACCGTGAAAGTGACTTTGTGAATGTGACACGAACACCTTCACCATCAGTGGACATTGTACCCCACCTTCCAAGTTTACTGCTGGCTTCTCCATTAACTCCGGTTGTGGGAAGCTGGCTGTGAAGTGAGCCAATGTCAACCATGTGAACGGCAGGACTCTGTGATGGTCGTAAGAGCTGTAAAATTACTTTTTTTAGCACCGTCATAATTTCAAACGGTTGCTAGGATGGGCGGTGATTAAGCAAGCACTACCTGGCACACTGAACTATTTCTCACTCTGAACTATGCACGTGTGTACAAAATGAGGAACATTTGCTGGCATTGGCAGGGATTTTAAATCTGAATTTTTTTTTCCTCTCAATGTAGCCCTCAAGTTTGGAGGCAGTTTTTATTTTGCGGAGGCCTTGACTGGTTAGTGACAAGAGGCCTCGTAATAACAGTCTGAATATTCTCCAGCTCAGCCAGGCAGTAAGGACAGATCTGTCAGCATTTTGCAAAGGATAGTAAAGCAGATTATCAGTTACTCAGACACAAGAGGAAGAATGTAAAAATAGTTTGGAGTAGTTCTGGGAGTTAAGAATTTACATGTCTTTATTAATTATTAGATGTTATTACTGTCTGACTAAGGAGATGATCTTTTGAAGTAGCGCACCCAAATCAGCCTGCAAAAATAAATAAATAAATAAATAAATAAAACAAACCCATTCGTGATGTCTGCTCTAATGAATTTTTCTAAATACACAAATCACACTTTATTAAGGCAGTCAATCTTTTAAGTGTAAAAATATTATGACTGTTACGCTGGGGAAATCCGTTTAGAGTTAGAAGACATTTGGGACTTTTTTTTTCCTTCTTCCAACCCAATCGAATATCGGAAAGGAGCTATATATAAAGGCTTGAAACCCTGTTGATTGGTTGGTTGGTTGGTTGGTTGGTCTGTCCATCCATCCAGCTTTCAAAGAGCTGTCCAAAGACTGGGCTGGATGGGGCCAAGTTGGGGAGAAGTGGGCAGAAGAAAGATTGAGTTCAAAGATGGATCGTGCCCATACCTGTAGATGAGAAAAAAAAAATCCAGAAAAATGCCCCCGGTGGGAGAAGCCTTCCTTCCAACTTCTCCAGGATGTCCCATGGGTCCTAGAATGGAGCCTATGCGTCCCTGTGCTTCCCAAAGCATTGCAGACACACCATCGCACTCCATGACAAACTACGGATGGTCCAACGTCCATTGATGGTGAAGGTGTTTGAAAGTATTCCAAGAGCCAGGATTCGCACCCTTTTCCCTACCATGTGTATTATTTTGGTTCTGAAGTTAGAAAAGTAACGTGTGTATTTTCTTAAGAAACTGAACATCGAAATAGATTGAAAGCCCCCCTCCCCCGTATTGACATGCGTGTTAACATGTTGCAGTCTATTGATGGAATATTAGCTTGGGGTTCATGATAAGTCATAGGAATTAACTCTTCTCCTATTTTAGACAGGAAATCTAATCTGCTTTTGCCCCTAAATTGGATGCAAGAGAAATAACGTTCAATCTGATGCCGTAGAAATACATTACATTTGCGTGTTTGTGTATATTGCTTCCTTTCTAATTTTAATTTTGTTCTGGTGAGGTAGGAAATAAATGTTAGACTCCCCTTGGGATCTGATGAGCGACCCCTCTCAATTTTTTGGGGGGGGCAATATTATAATGGGTTTGATCTAGCAAGGATTCCCTTCTTTTCTGAACACGTGCTTATATATTCTGATTCGGATGCCACATGCATCCAAGAAAGCCTCTCAGTCTTCTGCTGCTTAGAGCTGAAGTCCAAAAATGGCTTAGCTCCTCTTCTTGGAATGTAAAATGTGTAGCCCGCCACACTTTGTGGTTCTCCTGAGTGAGTGGGTCCAAAGTGATCCCCCTTTCCTTTTTTTCCCTCTGCATTTGGGGGGTATCTGAGGAGCCATCTCACCCCAGTGGGACTGGCACTTGCCGCAGCCAAAGAGGCTTCCCATGGACTCGGTTTGCCAAGGGATTTTGCAGCAGAGCCTTCTCTGCTGTGGCCCCTGCCCTTTGCAATGTTTTCCCACTGGAGGCGAGGTCTGCCCCATCTTTTTGGCCTTTCAGAAGGACCTAAAAACCTGGCTCAGCTGGCTGGCCTGGGGTCCCACTGAGGGCGCTCTACCCTGGAGGTGGCTGATGGGTCGAGAGAGGGCTGCACACTGGTGCCACCTGTTCTCTTGGTTTTTTACTTTCTATTAAATCCTTATTAATGGTTTTTACGTTACCCTGTTATCACTTTGTAAGTCTCCCAGGGTTGCTTCAGCAACGGGATAGGAGGCACATATATTCAACGACTAAACAAACTTGGTAAGTCCTAAGCATCCCCGACACTTGAAAACATTTTCTCCCTCAAAGTGGGAACCTCCTCCTAAATTGGGACCTTCTGCCCTCCATGCTGGAAATGTGGATCTCAACCCGTTGTACAACCCGAAGCGACCACTGAGTGGGTGGGAACCGTACATTTTTGATGTCGCTGGCTGGGTCTGTTAACAGTTCCTGAGTGCCATTTTAAGACATGGGTGTGATCCCCTGGAGCATTCTTTGAATCTCAAAACTGCAATCTGGGCTTAAACCACAATTCCCTAGCTGACCACCATGAATGGTCCAGATGACCTCATAGAGATTCTTCCAGAATAGGCTGCTTTCCAGAAACCACTTTTGCTTTTAATGCCTCCCTACTTTTTTTTCTAACCCCATCGCTGTGGTCAACTCTCCTATTACATAGATAAGTTTGTTTGTTTTTTTTGCTTTTTAATTTTATGGCTCAAAAGCCTTAGAGTATGTTGGTATTTATACAAGACATATACACTCCTTTTCCCCCTTTGCTATTACTTAAAAGCCTGTATTAAATGCTGTGTTGATTTTTTTTTCTTTTGGCTGCTCTTGTTCTTATTTAAAAATGAGACTGAGGAACCAGAAGACATCAGCAATGCAAATGTATATTATGCAATGTTTTTCCCTTTAACAAGAATATGTATATTTTTATCTTGGGAGATAGTCGCATATAAAATTGGAGAGCAGAGGGAATATTAGTGCTGTGGCTTATGTATGTGTCTGTGCACATAAGCATGCGATATTGTTTGTCAGCTCTTATCCCAGTATCAATGGATGGTCACTTGGAAGGAAGTTGCTCTGAGAACTGATGGGAATTTTGTGTTTGGAAAATACTAATTAAGGAATACTTCTTTTCTGCATTGGCATACCAACTAGAGATGAGTAAATATCTGCACATGGTGTGCACAGTTCTGTGCTAAAAGCAAAGAACAATGTGTCCAGATGTCTTGTCAAAATCATCGTAGGGCACACCTACGTTGAGAGTTTGTGTACATGTATTGGGATGTGGCACCTCATTCTGGCTAGTGTCGTGGTAATGTATGCTTGAATAATTCAAATTGATGATAATTCCGCCTTAGATTCCTAGCATCGCCTTTTTAGAGCAAATCCGGTCAAGTTGCAGGAAGTCTCACAAAATAATGACCATGGGGAACTGGTAAAATAACTGATGTTCGGGGTTTTATGTGTGTGTGCATGCACACAATTACAAATCCAATTACCAGAATGCAAAGTGGTAAGGGAAATCCTCTCTGTGTCCTCTAGTTGGGATACTGCCTGCCATCCCTTTTTTTCCTTGGCACATGGGTGTCCGCGGGGTCCTTGGTGCTCTCTGAGCTTGTTGTTTTCTTCTAGATGTCTCATTACCAAACTAGGTAACATCATCAGTGCTAGATAGGCATCTTTCCAAAGCAAGTCCAAGATTGTAACCATCCTCACTCATTTCCCTACAATTACCTCTGGATCCTTATGGGGCTTAGAGATACGCTTGGAATAGATTTTGCTGGAGGCTGGTGCTTTGCTTTCAGATGGCCGGATTTCCTTTGAATTGTTTTAGTTAAAAGAATTCTTTTAAAAATGTCAGGTGGGAAGGGGGACTGGACAGCATCGAGGGGGGGGACTTGCAGTGTCTTGTTCCTGACTACATCATCTTTGTTCTCACCCACTGGTGTTTATGGGTTGGGTTTTCACACTTCAAAGGCAACTCCTTCCTCTGTCTGACATCAAGTTGCACTTTAAAAGAGATTATAGGATTTGAAATGCGGAATAAATAACCGACAGGATGTGACATGATCGGAAAGATCTCCACTGACGGCCATCAGCGACGTCCGTAGGGAAGAGGATCTTAGTATCTTTGTTGAAAGTTACATAGAGCTGTATGAATGAATGTCAAAACCTTGAGTCAGACTTGACCTAGGCATGACTTAGTTCACACATTGCATTAAGACTTGTTTTGCTAAACTGTGCTTGTTGAATAAATTGCTGAATGTTAAGCTGGACATCACTTCTTTCAACCACCACAATGACTGGTTTTACCTCATTCAGCATCACAAAGCACATTTTCTAAAGCACAGTAGTGGCATTTCCATGGGATTTAAAGCCCCAGACCATGCCGCATTGTAGTACAGTGCGTGAACTCAGCCACAGTGATGGCAGTTGCTTCCTCCTTGAGTTTCTTCCTTCCTGGATTTCTCCCTCCTTCATTGAGCCTAAATTAACTGTACATTCTCTTCCCTGTTTCCATGTACCTCCTCCTGTTCTCTGCCATTTCATTCTTTTTCTCTTTACTTGTTGCCAGCAGAACAATAATAACCCCTCCACAGTTCTCATTAGGACTTTGGAGAAAAATAGTTTCAAGCATCTGCATGAATTTAGGCTGTGAACAAACTGAAAAACTGTGTAACTCCTCCACCCCACCCCATCCATCGCTTTCGTAGGACAGTCCAGCAATGAAAGGGAGAATGCATAATAGCCCTATTAAAAGACAGTTCTCTGGCAGGAGGCCTCGGCTCCCACTGAGTCTCGCAGTGAAATTTTGGAAGATGCCAGCTTGCTGCTCTTTCCCTCTCCTCAACAAGTGACAACAGTTGAGCTTGGGAGGAGACCTGTTTGATGGAGGTTTATGAAGAAATGGTTGGAGGAATGCATCATCCTAACTTGCATATGGAGCATGTATTTTGGTTGGCCTAGATATTTCTGTTGGAGATCCCCAAAGGGTGATATGGGTTGTGGGGGGAGTTGTCGTCTCCGTAGCCTTTGGGTGGGGGAACCAACACCTTGATGGAACCCACCCTACACATACAATGGGTTATCTGCTAGTTTCCTGCCAAGCATGAAGGAACTGGTGATGAGCAAGAATGTTGTTTGAAACTTGGGAGAGCGGGTTCAACAGTGTGATTTCGCCTAAAGGAGCTGAGCAATTTGGTTAGTTCTTCCTGGATAACTGCTTCATAAATTTCCAAGAAAATGCGGTATCGTAGATATTTCGGGCTAGTAGTCTGTTTTTGCAATCTGCCAAGTTCATTGTGGAAAGGAGGGTAGTTTTTTGTAGTGATCCTTCTAATTAGCCTCCCAACATAACATACACTGCAATGAAGATGTTCACAGTTTTGTTTTAATGCATCAAACTTCTTATAAAGGACCTATATTATCTTCCAGAGTCCTCTATTTTGGGAGAAGTGAATTATTTTAGTAATGTATTAATTTAACTGTCCCTCTGTTTTCTTTCTCCGTCTTCATTTGCTATTGGGTTTTAAATGTTCTCCTCTGAGATTGTAATCATCTGAATTTGTTTAATCTTAAATTATCTTCTATCTGTCATTAGAAGTAATGTTTTGTGACTGATGAGCGTCCTGGTGGTCCTTGTCATAACAAGT
>JANHZU010007730.1:16822-30146 GCA_032468055.1 Acrochordus granulatus | reverse complement strand
GACTGGACACCTTAAGGCGCATAGACACTGTTACCTTCCCGCCGGGAGGGGCAGTACCTATCTATCTACTCGCACTCACACGCTTTCGAACCGCTAGGTGGGCGGGAGCTGGGGTTAAACAGCAGGCGCTCGCCCTGCTGCGCGGCAACGCTAGGTCGCAATCCCGGGCCACTGGCCTTCCAGCTGGCAAGCTGAGCTTTTAACCACTTGTGCCCCCGTGCCCCAATAGCTTCACACTTATTTGCATTCTAATTCATTTGACTCTGAGGACTCAGATTAAGCCCCAGGAAGTTTCAATGATGCTCAGTATGATAACAAATGGCTAACTGCAAAGAGTATAAATCCTTTTCTCCACCAGATAGTTAGAAGTGATGGAAGTTTCTTGGATGAGAAGTGAAACATCAAGAAAAATCAAGAAAGTCCAGTTGCCTTTGGGATGAAGCAAACTATGTGATTTCCTACAAGAAAGACATAAATCCAATAGCCCTCATTAGAATTCCAGAGAAAGACTTCAATAACTTATCTTGTTATTGTGCCTTTATGGGACCTCCCAAAAATAATAAGTTGCTTTAATCCAGAAATTGCAGGTCACATCCTGCTTCCTCCCCCACCCCACACACTGCTCTAGGGTGAGAGTGGGGGGAAAAAAACCTTCCATACTGGGTGGATTTTGAAGATGATTATAGTCTTTTACCTGTAATTTTCCAGGAAAAATAACATGACTGTTAGTCACAGCTTGTCCGCTGAGCATAAGGAACATTAGCCAGATGTTAAGAACTCTTCAGTACTCTTGTCCCAAGACTCTTCATAATCTATGTAGTGTGATAGAACAGAAAAGCTAAGCTTTCATGTGTGTGGGGGGGGACTTCCCTCCAGAAGCATACAACTCAAAAGCAAAAGCCAAAATATGGTAAATATTTGATACAACCTCAAGAGAGAAATTTGAACTGCATTTCTTAATGTCTCATAAATATGATTTAATAATACATTTATAAATTGCGCAACCTGTTAAGAATGGACAAGTTTTTTTACATTTTCAAGAAAGTCAGAGGAAACTGGAGTACTATTACCATCACATCTATCTAATACAAAAACCCTTCAAAGAGGAAGGGCTTGAAATAAATTTACTGGGAATTCCCTGACAATTTGTACTGTGGATTAGTCAGTCATAGTTAACAAAACCCAGCTGTCTTTTGAATGCTTTTGAAAAAAAAGCTCTTCCAGGTGTTGACGCATGACTGATCCAAGAAGATTTGCATTACTGCAATGGAAAAAAAAGTTGATAGACTAGAACCAGATAAATGTAGCTACCAAAATAAAATATTACATAATACTCCATACAAAACTCACACATTGTACTAGGCCAATATTTCTCAACCTAAGCAACTTTTAAGAATTGTGGACTTCAACTCCCAGAATTCCCTTGCTGGGTGAATATTAAGTATTTGATTTTAGTTTCTTTTATGAACTCAGGCATTGTGGCTGGTTAACTAGTATATTCCACAAATCTCAGCCAACTGTGATTTATTCATTTAGCTATGGTTAATCCTCATTTCCCAATCACCCACAGATATTTAACCAAAGTCTAAATTGACCATGTTATCCAACCTGGACTGGCCACCACTTTAGTTTACAGAACCCAGAATTTATAACCTGTGGGAAAGCCAAAATAATCACACCAGCTTTGGGCTATACAGAATGCAAAAACTAAAGAACTACACGCAAGAGATGACAGCTTGCAGTCTTTAATTGATAGTACTGAACCCCACATGGCCAAATAAGATGTCAATGTGGAGATTCCTGATCAGATCTTCTGCAAGGGACAGCTCCTGAATAGGACTTGATAGATCCTAATGTGTTCTAAAGAAGAAAATATACAGAACAAATAGCAACCTCTTGGGAGTGGAGGAAACAATCCAGATCAAGAAAATGGCATATTGAAAAAATTACTGCTTCTCCTTGGCCACTGGGGGTCTTAATCAGGAGGCCTATTGCTTCTTCCAAATTTGGAAGAAAAGGAATGTGATCTGCTAACCTCATATCTAATGTGGTCCTTGGTGCTTCCTAATAGCAGCAGGTAGCAGAGCAATTTTTTATAGCCCGGGAAGCAGAGGCAGATGCAAGAGCAGAGCCTTTCCTGGATTTTCCTCTTGGAATAATAGATTCCATCTCTTCAGCTCTTTTGCCAGTAATAGGTGAGATCCTGTTCCAGGTTTTAAAAGACTGCTAGCTCCACCTTCTCATCACTTCACTAATCCAGATTACCAATATCAGAGTGTAAATTTTTGTGACACCTGTAGTCTTTTCAAGGTTATGATTTATGCATAAGATGGAGGTGCAGTGGCGCAGCAGCTTAGTGCCACCAGTTATGTCAACCAGAAATGGCTGGCACTCTGGCAGGTTCGATCTGCAGCGCCACATGACGGGGTGAGCTCCTGTCAGTCACCTCCAGCTCCTGCCCACTCAGAAGTTCAAAAGCACATGAAAATGTGAGTAGATTAATGGGTACCTCTTTGGAGAGAAAATGCCGGCCGGCAAAACGACGGAGCAGTGAGTCAGCGTGGAACTCGCCCATCCCGGAGGCGGAGCAGGAGTCTCAGAGGATGCCCCAGATATGAACATCGCCAGCCAGCTGAGGGAGGCGGGGTAAATAAAAAAAAAGTATAATCTCTAATCTGTGTAAGCTGTCAAGAGTCTCCAGAAATTGGCAGCATAGAAATATGATTAATAAATAAATAATGTTTTTCTAGCCTAGAGTAGGCTGTGTCAAAGCACATTTAACCTGGCTTTGTGTATTATTATTGTATGCTCAGTACATAAAATACTCCCAGTAGTTTTACTGACTATTGAAATCTTGGGGATTGGGTCAACATTATAGGACTTAGAGAAAGGCATAGATGGATTGTTATCTGGCTGTTTAACTCTATATGCTTTCCTCCTGCAGTGCTGGCATGTACCGTTCACTGCTGTTAACACTAAGCATTTATTTACTCGTTCAAACAAGCCAGAGGAGTAATGATTTTAACTTTAAGCAAAATAATTGGAATGCAGTTATGTCATGCCAGATTTACTACTGTTCTTGTAGTGAGCTGCTATCAGCTAACTGATAACAATGGATACTCTTTCAGTTTAAGAGTCTCATGGATTTGAGGGGAAATTTGAAGATATTCAGCAGAGCATTTCAACATCTTGGAGTTGATTAGTAGATCCATATTAGCTATGTGGCTTGATTCCCAGTAAACCCCCCTCCACTACTAGATGACTCAGAGAAGAGATTTATGGGCCTCGGGAGGCCAAGGCCCTCAAGTATAAAAATAAATCATTTGGAGAGTAAAAATGACACAATCACCAACCACACCTTGAGAACCAACATAATGTAGTTGTTAAGGAACTGGAAGAGGAGTGACAGAACAGGTTCAAGCCTAGTCTCATGTATGAAATCTGCTGGGTAACTGAGAGTCCATCACTATCTTTCAAACCCAACCTACCTCACAGGGCTGTTGGGAAGAAAATTGGAGGACGAAGTACTATGTGCAGCTTGGAGGAAAGGCAAGATATAAAGCAAGCAATCAAACAAAACCAAATTTTTCAGTTGGTCCTCAAATGGAAATTAGTTCCACAAGCCGGTATATCCGGTATATGAGGATACAGTGGCTTTATAGGACTCAGAGAAGGTAAAAAGGGTGAGGGAGATTTGTTGAATTTGCTAGCAACCATGTGATGAGGATCCTTGTTTGAAATAGGTATCATCTCCTGTCAAAGTTACATTGTATGAAGGAACAAAGGGGATATGTTACAAAATATCCAGTGTTCTGCTTCTTGCATGGAATTTACAGGAATCCAGATTACGTTTAGCATCTGTATGTTTTCCCACTGGTGACTGTTTTAAACAGGGAATGAAGAAGTAACTGATTTTGATGACAGTGCCAGTAGCCCTCTGCCAGGAATTACCCAGATTCAACAAACCACAACTTTTTTTACATCCTGATCTTGCACTAGAGCAATTCCACCCTGATGTTCTACACCACTTCAGGATCAGCGGTGACTCTCATGCCATAGCTTTTGATGCTTTCCAATCTAGTGCAATATTGGACATTTTTTTTTTAGAAATTGGGACTGTTTTCTGTCAGCAGAGTAACTTTCTGAACAGAGAACAAAACAGGACCAAATTTGGTACATGGAGAGAAGCTGCTATCAAGTTTAACAATGAACTGCAGGGGAAAAAATCCACAAACAAAAATCCCTAAGATAATGGGAGAGGCGACTAGAAGCTATCAACTATTCTTTTCTCAAGATCAGAGTGGCACTGCTCAAGGTTGGAAAAAAATTCTAGCCACTCCCATGCATTGAAATGGGAGAAGCAGTTGGGCTAAGAGTTAAAAAGTTGATATCTCTGTTCTAAGCCCCCTTTCCATTTCCTCACTGACAATGTGGTCCAGAGTGGAGCTATTTTTAACAGATTGAAAAAAATTCCAGCAGCCGTGCTCTATATGCTTTCCCTACCTTGTTCAATTTATTTCCAACTTTGTGCCAATTTATTTGAAGCTGCTGAAAAATGCAGTCATCTTGGAATCACTGCGGTTCTGCTGACTTCGTAGGTGGTCCACTGGTGACAACTCTAGCCTCATCTTAGCTTTGAGGTTCAGCATCCTGTTCCTGCAGCTTGTTTCTTCCAATATGCATTATTGTATTTAAAACTTCTAACTCTCCAGTTCAGCTGCTGTTGCAACCTGCAATCATGATCACAACTTTTGGAGAAAAGTACCAGGCTGCAAAACTGGTCATGGTGCAATGTTACTATGTTATCTTCCCAGGGACTTTTAAATGCAACACAAGCATTTTCACAGAGACTAGGTAGTCTTTGGAGGATTATCTTGCTTTGATTTTAATTTCCCCTGATATTGTTTCCCATTATAGCAACCTCAGGCTTTCCTTGCAAAGCAAGAAACACAAATATTTGCCCTCCAAGATGTTCCTGCAAAGCAGCAAATGCATATGAATATATATCCTGAAAAACATGAACAGAAGATACTAGCAATTTGTTTTTGAATAGTGGGGCAAGGGTGATTGTACCAGAAGATCCAGAAGATTTATCTGGTGAAAATCTTTATTCTGTTGTTTTGTCAGCTATAGATTGGGTTGATGATCTCCTGGTGATCCTTGTGTGTCCTCTGTTTCGAAGGATTGGGGATCATGTTGAACTGCTTTGTGAAGGGAACAGCAGAGGTGTGAAAGTAGCTTTTTTCATGTTTTTCCAACTGCGAGATTTCTGCCTCCATCCCGCCTGGAGTCTACCAACACTCCCACGCGGCAGGGCCTGTATTCTGTGGCACAAAGAGCGCATTTTCTTTCCATCTTCACGTCACGCTCTGATTAAATCTAGGCAGCAAGAGGGGAACTGTGGTCAAAGGCAGGGGGAAAGCTCCGCTAAGCCCCTTGCAACGCCGACGCCGTGGCCCGGCTTTCAGGAGCAGCCACGGATTGCTTCCTGGCCGGCAGGCCGAGCCGCCTTCAACGCAAGCCGGCCGGGGTCCGTCCCTCGGCCCCGCGCGGCGCGCGAGCGCAGCCCGCTCCATTCTAACCCTGCACTCCTCTTGATCTGCTCACCGAAAACCCTCTCCGCTGGCAACCCTTCCCATTGGCTCGGGGATTCCAGGAACCGTCCAATAAGCTGATAGGTTTCTAATTGTTTCTCTCGAAAGTCTCTTAGGGGAGTCAGTTAACCCCTTTCAGGCGTTTAGATTGGCCGGCTGCTGAGAGAGTTGAGTTCCCCTCCCCCGTTCTGTCTCCTCCGCTTCCCTTCGGCCTGGTCTTTTTACTCCGCTGGGGCCTGTTTCTCTTGGATCCTCGCAGTAATCTTCACCCTATAATGTCTAGACAGAAATAAATTCAAAGCGCCTCCTCCGTTCGGTACACACACCAGCTAGAAGGAAACCTTTCTCAGGCCGTTTTTAAATCCTAACAAGAGTTCTGTTCTTTTCCCTCCCCCCTTCTGAAGTTCACGTTCCCTGACACAATCCTCCAAAGCACGGGAAGACTCTGTCCTCTGTTCCTAGCCAAGATGAGGCTTCTCACCGTTTTCTGTTCCAGTCTTAGGTGCTTCCAGGCGTGGCTTTTATTCCAGGATTGAAGCCGTTTCAGCTTCTACTTTTGTCAGTTCTGCTCTTAGTTATCAGCTTTGGACACAATGAACTGTAAGCTGTTAGGACAAGAGCCTGGATTTGCAAAAAGGCCACAAGCCATAAGTGAAAAACTTGGTAAATAACATTTTATTAGGAAACCAAAGCTCGACTGGATAGAAGTTGACCTACTTTGTAAACATCGTTTTCAGCCAAGTAGGAATTAATACCCTATTTGGTTATTTAATAATTAATACCACTCTCCATTTATATACTTAATAGTATTTATATTTTACCTTAGGAATCATATACAGTATTTGAAAGGCAAACAGGATACACATTTTAAAAATATTTACACTATATATCTTTATTCAGTAGGATGAAGTTACTATCTTGCAATCTTTCTTGACTATCAGTCTGAATGACCCTTAAGTCTCTAGCTATTCAAGAAACCTCTAATAATTAAATCTATTTGTGCCTGTAATTTATCTTTAAGGACTGTCACTCAGTCTTTCAATGGAAAACTGACCTCTAGGGTTTGATGATATTGCAGTTCAGCATATTTTCAAGGAGCATCTGTATATATTGGGATGGAACTAATAAAGCCAAAACAGGTGGAGTAAATCAATACCTTAGGAGGAATGTAGCATGAAGACAAATTTAAGGAAGCCACTTTCTCAGATCTTGTCACTGAAGTGCTCACCTTTACTGGGTTTTGTCCTCTGGGCTCAGATCATATTGCCATCAAGAAGAAATGGCAACTGAAAATGCAACCTATGGTTGTTGGCCAGTCAAGCAAGACAAGAGCAAAAGCAAAAAAGCAGAGAAGCAAGGGTTGGTCCCTTCCTGACACAGGAGTCCAGGCAAGTACCCAAGCATTCCAACTTTGCTCCTGGGAATGCTTCAGTTTTCGGAATATTTCCTATTTTGTTTTGTTTTGTGCCAGTTATACCCTTTTGTAGTACATGTGGGATTTAGCATTAGATTCTGCACTCAAATCTCGTAAGGATCTTTTGCTGGGAAATGATTTACAGTAAAACAAATGGTGAGCCTTCCTTGTGGCTTCTGTAAAATGAAGAATGTGGCTAATTTACATGTCATCTTCCACTGCTGGTTCTCAAAAACTTTTAACACAAAGGAAAACAGTATTTCTCAGTGCTGTTTGGGAATATTTTTTTCCTCTGTTGGTTTTGATTATGCAAAAATGCCCCCTTTCCGATCCATTGCTGCTGGCAGAAGAGCTGGAATGTCAGCCTTGAGACATTTAGGCACTCAAAAATTCCAAAACTCAAGGAACTGGACAGGATTTGTTTTAAAAAAATTATTTTTATACAACTTTCCTGCAAAAGCGATATGAAAGAAGAAAAGACTGGAATATACCTAAAAGGCTTTCTCTGGTCAATCTGCAGAGAAATTTAAAGGTGAACAGCATTGACTCAATATACTATAACCAGTATTACCAGATCCTTTTGACAAAACCCATGTGCTTTGGGCTGATAGAGAATCTAGGAATTTATGTCGGGATGACCACTAGAGAGCAGGAAAGAGATGCCTAAAACTCTAATTTTATGTTGCCAACAAGTGGTCATCCAGATTTTTGAAGTCCAAGTCCAGGTATCTGGCCTAAACAGAATTGGAAGGGAGTGTTTAGGCTGCTGAGGACAAATGTTTGTTTTGGTGGGAATCCAACTTAAAGTATCCTGGATTGATAGCTGTTTAGTATCTGCTTTAACCAATTGATGGGGGGAATCCACACTTCTCTGGGTAATTGGTTCCACTGTCAAATGCAAAGTTTCATCAAATATGTAGTTCGGTTCTGCCTTTTAGTTATAAAAATCCATCATTCTCTATCTTGTACTCCAAAGTGAGAAAGAACAATTTTGACTTATATTTTTATGCTTTTCAGGATGTCATCCACATTGAATAATAAAGGATTTATGCCAATTGAGTGTGTTGATGACTACCATCAGAGACTTTAGGTTTTGGGGAGGGAGGCTTGCCTGCAACAGCCTAACTTGGCTATCACCTTCTAAAAAAAATCTATGATGTAACAAACCCTATTATCAGCCATGTTTCTAAGAATTCTTATCTTCAAAATATATCTTTTGGCTTATTTATTGGTTGTGAATTTAGCTTGTTGCCATTTATTAGTTCACTGTTTCACAGCCTCAGCAACTTTAGGACATGTGGACTTCAGTTTCCAGAATTTGCTCCCAGCTTGCTAACTGGGGAATTCTGGGAGTTGACGTTCATTATCTTAAAGTTGCTAAAATTGAGAAATATTGTGTTAGTTGATTTAGTTTGTAGTTCATTATTGTTGTTACATTTCTTCCAGTCCTTCCTCCAAGCAGCCCTCAGACAAAAGTCTTTTCTTATCCTCAGCATAGAAAAGAACAGGTTTTATATTTTGTAAAAATTATGGGATATGTTGACATTCTTTATCCAACCATATTCTATAAATTATAGCCATGCTTGTGAGGTTGGATGGGGCTGTGGCTGTTTCCTAGATCTGAACATGTGCTCTGCCTCCTTTAGCTTCTATATCTCCTGACAAGAAGAATGTTAGGTAATCAATCTTTCGTACCATCCTTTTATTTCAGTAGAAATTCAGTTTGCATGAAAGTCTATTTAATGCATTCAAGGAGTGTTGCACATGTGATATTTATCTCCTTTCTGGGAAGAACATAAATGACCATTACCTACCTCATCCTGCAGTAGTGACCATCACTTTCACCTAGGTCCAATAGTATTAGCAAAATAAGTATTAATTTCAGAAAGGTATGTAATGTGATTGCTGTATGGAAGTGGTCCATTTTTAAAAAGAGTGTATAAAAATGGCTATGAACTTGTGATTGGGAAAGTAAATTAGAAATGATGAGTAACCCACTGGAAAAATGAGGGGGGAAATTCATCCAAACTATTTTAACACAGTTTTGAAATGCAGCCCTCTTTGGAAGTCAGATGTGATTGGTCCATAAACCACTTAATATGCACAATGTTTTGTATATATATGTTCCTTGAGCATGCATTTGTATCCATCACTACACATACATATTGAAGACATAAAATGACCATCACTTGGCAGAAAGCATGGAAACTTCAGAGTCAAATGGTTTCTGATTTATATTAATTAAAAAAAGAAAGAGCATTAAACAACTAGAAAAGAGAGAGAGAATATAGGGACAAGATCCCAATAAGAGCTGAAGTACTGTCAGACCAAACTATGCTTAGCCACTCCACATATGCCTGTCTCTTATTAGCATTGTCAGTTTAATGAACACTAAAATTTACCATTGCATTTTTGTTTTAAAACATGTAAAAAAAAACGGGTGGAAGTATATAGCTGCTTCTTTTGTTGTAGAGTAATGGAAATCTCAACTGTGAAGCTGGAGTGTGGTGGGGAAAGGTTCATTCCTTACTGAAAGGAGAGAAGGGAAACACAGATGTCACAGCTGGAATTGGAGATTTGTCTTGGCAGGCAGAGAAGGAAAATATACTGTATGTATTTTCAAAAAAGAAAAGGGAAAACTTATAAGAATTCCCTCCCGGTTTGGCATAGTTGGCCAGCATGAGGAAAACCTCTGACTTGCAAAGAAGCTAAATCTTCTGCATATGGACTTCCGTCCAGCCATTCTGGGATTTTGCTACTCTCTTTTTAATGTAGGAATATCAGGACTGAAGAACTTGTTTGTATCTGAAGGTGGTTAGGGAAGCTGTATTTAAAAATACAGAGACGGGATAACCAGACAAAAGAAAATGAAAGAAGTCTAGCTTCCCACAGGAAAAAGGATGCTCAATAGTTCAGATTTACAATATGCTATTTCAGCCAGAGATATGAAATATTTTAGGTATACAGCATATTTAAAAGGCAAAGGCTTACAAGTGTTTTCTTGATGTTATTTTGACAGCTTTGATGGTGAGGTTGCGATACAAGAACATGTGGTGAAAATATGTTGGGAGGCCTCTTGATCATGCATCCATTCTTGCAAGAGAACGGGTGACACAGCCAATGGCTTGGCAGTCTTAGATGCTCACTCCAGGAATGAGATGGCTTAAACAACAGCAGATTTTTCTATGGAGTTTAAAGATAGCTTAAGCTTAGAGAACAGTTCCCCCTATCTTGTCAAGTGTTGCAACTCATATCTCCCAGTGCATGGGAAGCAACTGACTGGAAGAAACAGTCTCAAATTTTGACTTGGTAAGGGGGCAATCCATAGCCCTGCAATGGAACTGGTGAACTTTGGCTGCCCCCACCATGATTACTCCTCAGTAATGCTGCTTCAGGAACACGTCATTTTGGGTATTTTCTTAGCTGTGAAGGAGGAGTGAAGAAGAAATTGAGGAAGATAAAGAAAACCCTGGTGAAACTGAATGAGATAACAACTTGTGGAATCTGTCCTAATTTAGCCACCCACCATTTAAAATCAGCAACCTTCTCCATTAATAGATGGTAATCCATTAATGTCCCAATATGACTTGTCTTATGGTAGTTGATACTTTACTAGTTGGTAAAGTCCTAGAAAAGTTCTTGCTCTATGAAGCGTATAGCAAAACATCTTTTTACTTGGATTGGTTCACATGTTTATTATGCAAACTCAGCCAGTTTATCAGTATGAACTGGAACATGATTGCATGCCTAAATTTACTTTAAAAAAGTTATGGATCATTTACATCTCTCAAAAATGAATATAAAATGGAGACATGAAATAAAAGCATGCACAAAAAATTATATTGGAAGAATTGCTAGCAAAAAAATACATATCTAAATTAAAAATAATGCTAACCTACATATTTATGAGAAATTAGCACAAAAATGTTAATATTTAATATTTAAATGCTAAAATTTAATATGGATTTTAAATGCATGTGGATTTAAAAAAAACAAATATCAACTGAAACAAAAATGTGATGAAACATATCTAAATGGTGAATGCTGAGGGATGCTGGAAGTTATAGTTTGGCCACATTTGAGGGCCAGAATTTGCAATTCCTTGTTTAAATTTAGAAAACTTGCTTAAGCGATAATGAAGCAGAACTACTAGATGCCACATTTATAAATCAGTGTAATATCCTTGTATAAAGTACATTTTCAAAACCAAAGAGAAGATCCTGTATAGTATTCTCGGAAGTTTTAGGCTAGAAGTTCAATAAGTACCTTTTATCCAACTAGATCATCCTTTTCCAACCTGGGTCCTTGAAACTTTTGGGCTGCAACTCCCCTTCCCTCCTCATTTGCCACCTTAGGAGTTGGAAAAATGTAGGTTGCAGTCTGATACATTTGGAAAATAATCTTCAAGAAGATAAGAAATAACAAAGAGTGGGGTGCTGTTGATGTTAGTAAATTCCAGAATGCTTTAGATTTACACTCTTGCTGATTATTTTGGGTCACTGACAGGTCATTATGATTTTGGTATGGAAATATGAACTTCACCCATTGCAGATAATAAACTTGAAAAAAAGCTAGCTGAGAACCTCTGATCTCACCAGGGGGTATCCCTAATAGCTTTCAACTCTTGTCAACCTTGATTCACCTACCCCCCGGATGTATAAACTGTAATTCATCCCTGAATCTGTTGCCTTGCCTGAAATTAAATAGACTTTTCAGATTTGAAGTGTGCAAGGAGTGGGGTTTTTCTTTCAGGAGTATCTCCTCCTTATACCATCTTTAGCAATTACCATAATTATACCTTATCTCAGAGTATAAACTACAATAAGTGTGCAAACTACTTGTTGGAATGGGACTGAGGAGGAAACTATTCCAGTACTGTGGTTTAGTACTAATCTGGTAAATGAGGACTTGTTCAGAGATCAAAGGAAAAGGCATAGTTGAAGAAGGTGATGCATCATGAGACACAGCATCATAGGCGAATCATATGTGGTCTTGGATGGTAGCAAGCTTAAGTGTTTGTTTGATACAAGAAACCTAAAGAAGAATATCCCAACATATGGTTGTCCAGCCTTAACTCTGAAGACCTCTAGTGAAGGCAGTTTCAGTAGTCTGTTTGGTTCTTGCTCTGCTGTGCTTTCTGTCAAGGAATTCTTCTTAATATTTACTTAAATTTATCCCTCAGTAACTTAAGCCTATTTAACTTGGTTCTGCTTGTTAAGACAGGAGATATTTTCTCTCCTTTTTTCTCATCTTCTATGAAACACTCGTTCAGCATGTTACTGGTTTAATGTTATTAGCTTCTGGCATCAATTAGTGTGAGTAACATCACTAGCACCCTAATCTGTTTTATAGATATAGGTCTGATCCTGCCACAGAAAAGCTCTTTCGGGAGAGATCATATTAATTAATTGCAGAAATTAATGTTTGAATGGCTCAGCAAGTTTTAGTCATAGCCACAAATTGGTGATAGTTGGGAACTGATTGGCCTCTACTTCAATAAGCAATTAATTTTTGGCCAATATTGTTCTGGCTTAAAGACAAAAGGTATGGATTTTACCATATAGCTTTCTTTTGTAGAATAATATACCAGTCACATAAAACAGTAAACAGGCCAGCATTGGCACTCTTCCCCCTGAAATACTAGAAAGAGGAATGTGTGTGTATGAACAATTTGGCCAACTTTCTGGCATCTGAATCTAATATCTGGAACGGTACAGTCCAGAAACATAGTTATCTCCTTAGTCCATAATTTATACTACAGTATATAATCTTAATACAGCATGGACTATTACTTTATTGTGAAACAAACAGGCTTCAGTTTTATCTTTGGCAAAACGACAAAATGACAAAAAGCTAAGATACAAAACTTATGCAAAATTCTAGGTTTTATGGTTCCATGCCACAACAATCAAAAATATTATTGAAGATTTCCTTTTATATGCTCTTCCACATTTTAGGGTAGTTCTTCCCAGGGTGGCACCTTCCATATGTTTTGTTTGGATTACAGCTCTCATCACTTCAGCCAATCATATTTCAACCATGTAGGGTAGGGATAATAGAAGGCAGTTACATGTAAAAGTTATGTAAGTGGTTGATGAAGATGTTACAGGGATTGTCTGAGAATCTTTTCAGGTTGAGCTATTTCCATATAACACACAATAGAAATATTTTTGACAGCATAGAAATATAATAAATAATATATATATATACAACTAAATATAAGAAGCGGCATTTCTCTCATATAGTTTTCTTAATTAATGTCTGTGAAGACTCTCACTCATCCAGGGTAATTGCATCGCAACAAAGTTATAAAAAA
>JANHZU010007727.1:24743-34894 GCA_032468055.1 Acrochordus granulatus | reverse complement strand
TGGAGTAAACTGCGCGAGAGGAGGTATGGTAGAATGCACGGACACGGCTTCCAGTATGGCAATGGAGTAAACCGCAGGAGGTAAGAGTCGGCAGAACTCTCATGCTGAGTTGCCTGAACGGGGAATACAGAGCGCGCTTACTGATGACGTGCAAGGTTTGGCACGAAGTTTCCTCATCTCGTGAGTCGCAGCTCGTCGAGCGGAATATTTTTTGATTAAATTTTTTGCTCGTCCTGCGAGTTTCTCGCCCTGCGAGTTTCTCTTCTTGTGAAGCACCACTGTATAATGAATAATAAATGTCACTGGTGACAGGGAAGAAATGCAAAGATTAAATGCAAAGTTTTAGAGAGAGAGGCATGAAAGACAAAGAAAAGTACTGGGCTGAGCAATGCAATAAACTGGAGGAAGCAGCCACGAGAAGTCACACAAGAAAATGACAAAAGAAAGCCAGAAACCCTTTTATGGCAAGAAAGGCTATAGTCAGACTACAGGATGGGCAGGAATTGCATGTCCAACAAGCCACCACAGAAGGATAGTGAAAATATATGGAACAACTTTACACAAACAAAAAATAAGTCCAAGAGGTAAAGCTGACCTATCAGTAATGGAATCAGATATCCTGGAGGAAGAAGTAGTGTAGACACTCAATCAGTTGCCTAACTGAAAAGCCCCTGTACTTGATTCCAATAGTTACTGAGACCATTGACAGTTATGGTAGCACTTTGCCTAAGTGAATGGAAATCTGCTAAGTGGCCAAAAGAGTAGAAAAAGTATTTATCCCAATACCAAAAGAGGTGATATGAAATGTTCCAAGCATCATACTATAGCCTTGATTCCATACTTGAGTAAAATTCTCTTGAAAATAATCCAGTAATGTTTGAATCCAGTTGTCAACAGAGAACTACCTGATGTACAAACAGGACTTTGTAAAGGAAGAGGAATGTGTGATCATATAGCTAATTTTATTCTCTAGTTGGATGATAAAAAAAGCAAAGGAATACCAAAAAGACCTCCACATGTGCTTCACTGACGACACAAAAGCTTTGACTGTGTTGACAATGACAAGCTGTCGAACTGCCTCAGAGAACTAGGAATATCATCACACCACATCCAGCTCATTGTACTCTGATCAGGCAGTCACCGTACAAAATAATTCAGAATGGGAAAAGGTACTTGTCACCTTGTCACCTATACTTTTCAACATATACACAGAAATAGTTATGAGAAATGTACATTTGGAGGATTTACTATTGGGATTAAGATTGATGGTAGGAGCATCAACAACTTCCAATATGCAGGTGATATAACATTGCTAGAGGAAAGCAAGGGAAGATCTAGAGTGGCTAATCCTGAGAATCAAAGATGAAAGCAAAAAATTTGGACTGTACCTTAACATCAAGAAAAAAAAGATAATGACAACTGCAGAAAACAGATCAGAGTACAGATCAACAATGAGTTCTAAAATCAGCCAATGCAATGACTGCAGTCCTGAGATTAGAAGGCATATAGCACTTGAGAGACCTGCGATGTCCAACATGATTAACATCTGGAAGAGTAAAGATATCAGCTTCCCAATCAAATGCAGATTGTAAACGCAATAATTTTTCTTTATGGATGCAACCAATAATTGCTACTTATGGATGCAAAACTTGGACTCCGAAAAAGGCAGATAGAAGTAGGGTAAACACTTTCAAACTATGGTGCTGGAGACCACTACTACTCATTGTGTGCAAAAATGTCACTCGAAGCCAAGATCACCAAACAAAGGCTTTCATACTTTGACCATGTCATGCAAGCTCACTCCGTTAAAAAGTCAATCATGCTTGAAGCGATTTGCAGAAAAAGGAGAAGGGACTGCCCTGGTACTTGATGGCTGGACACTACAAAGGATACAGCAGGATGACCATGATGGGTCTGAAGGAGGCAGTATGAGACAGAGGGACATAGGGAGTGCTGATCCATAGAGTGGCCAAGGGTTGAAGTCATCATTGAAATGACTAATGATGATGTTGAATCTTTGTAATTTTATAAAAATTGATCAGTGACCATAATAAAGAAACTACCACAATAATAAGTCTCCTCATTTTGGACACCAAAATGAGTCACCCATCAGGGTGGACTAGTCTAATGAATATTATTTCTGTTAAAATCACAAAGACTACTTCAGAGGAGACAAAATGCTGGAGGTGAGTTTGTTGTTTTTCTGTTAACAATATAAATATATACTTCTGCCTTTTGAGCCACTTTCTGTTGTTTTGCTCATTTAATTCAGAAATCGCCTAGTTTGAAATCAGGATAAGTTGGACAAAGATGTCTTATATATCTAAATTTATGTTTTCCCCTTAAATGCATAACATTCTTATGTTAAGACTGTAAATTGTATGTTTTAATGATTATAAGTGGCCCTGGATATACAGGGGAAGGAATAATAACATATAGTAGATATTATGTATCCACAAACAACTGTAATAAACAGATATATGTATAGATCCTTTTTGTCCTAAAACTTACATTAATGTTCCCCAAATTAACAAAAAAATCCGCAATTCCTTTTTGCAATTATACCCTAACAGAATTTTGCATATGGTAGAGGGCAGGCCTGTGTAATATATTGCCCATAGGCCTAATTCCATATAATCTTTTGTTGCTTGCCAGCATTTTTTGAAAGCTTAATAAATCCACTGCTGCACTATTGCCGCTATGCCAAACACAATCAACACACCAGTTATTCTTCTGTGTTTCACAATTATTTTTATTTTATTAAAGTAGTTCTTTCCCATCTATGAGTTGGGCTATGTCAGGTCCACACATAAAGGTTAAAATTAATTGATTCATTACTAAAACCTATATATAAGAATCTTCTCAACTAATGATCAACACTTGGTGGGCACTAGATAAAATTCAACTGCAATGGGGGGGTTGGACTTAGGGCATTTGTGGCTATGTGATGACTCTAGGCTAATCCCTCTTTTTACCCCTCCCCCTGGCTCTGCCATCTCTTCTCCTACAGGCCAGCCTGGAGTAGAGTCTAAGAATCCAACAACACTTTTCCATTTTGACATACTTATATAATAACCAAATAATATTTTCAATGCTACAACTGCAAGATTATATATAAAATATGATATGATTAATACTCTTTCTCATTCCATGCAGGTGAAACTGAACAGGAGCTGGGGCCTCCTCCCTCTGTAGATGAGGCAGCAAATACACTCATGACTCGCCTGGGCTTTCTCCTGGGAGAAAAAGTAACTGAACTACAGGCAGGGAATCAGTATAACATGGAAGAACAGGAAGACAATCAGGTGGGTTTAAAGCTTTGTGCAGAATGATAGCAATTTCATTGTATTCTATTTCTGGAAAATAAAATATTGCATGTTATGATTAAAATTTCATCTTACAGTAGTTGTATGAAATCTATACATATTGGTGATTAACTTGAGATAAAATTGTACTTGGTTGAACATGAAAATATGCAGAGATGGAGGAAACTAAGTAAAGTTAAATCAAATTAAATACTTTGGAAATATAGCTGTAGAAGCTAAATAGGCTTTCTTGTATAAAATCCAAGGAGGAAGAACTTTTCAGGTTTTGTCATTTTGTCAGATATTATTTTAATAAAGAATTCTGTCTAGATAGATTAGACAGAAACTAATATAAATTGTTTTTACTAGGGCTTGTTTGAGATGGGATAAAAGTAAAATAGAAATACAGTAAAATCCTTAGTGTGATCAAAAATAGCCTTAAAGCAATTTGCTATCATAGACTGCTCATTCATTAAATCATACAAAAGTTCTCCTGCTGATAATTATTTTCTAAGGAAAGGCAGTCCTCTAGCAATTTAGTACCAGTAGTCCTTGCTTAGTGACTATTTGTTTGGTGATTGTCAAAGTTGTGACAAATGTAATAAAGTGGTACTTACAACCAGTCCTTGAAATTCCAGCTGTTGCAGCTGATTGTGATTCAGGTGTTTGGCATCTAGCTTGCGCTTATGATAGTTTCAGTGTCCCACAGCCACATGATTGTCATTTGCAATCCTCCCTGCCAGCTTCCCACAAGCAAAGTCAATGGGGAAGATGGCAGGGAAAGTTGCAAATTGCTCTGGTAAATCCCCCACATTCCCTGCACTTGCACTGATTAATACCCTCTTTCTCTCATCTCCCTGTGCTTGCATCAACCCACACCCTCCCTCCCTATGCTCATGCCACACCACAGCACCCTCCTCTCCCAATTTGTGTGTAGCCTGTGCCAGACCTCCCTGCAGCACCCTCCACTTCTTCATTTGGACTCCCATCACTTCTTGCTTAACAACCCCCATGTCTTGGGGTTAAAACGGAAACTGGGCCTGTGGAAACAGTGTGGTAATGTGACATGTTATTGAAAATGTGCTGTTCCAAAATAATAATTTATATTTATTTTGTTGCAAATTGGAATTAAAATATCTTTCTCAAAAATAGAATCATTTTTTGTTGTATATAATAGAACAACATATGAGTCTGGCAGTCAAGTTTTATTGAAATTAAATAAAAATACAGTATTTTAAAAGGAGTAATGCTACTGCTTTTATCTTGTACTATGTTTGCTTTATGTTTTTCCTGAAATAATGTATTTTTCATATGTTCTGTATCTAAAGAGCAGAAAAAATTGAACAATTTGGAAGGGAATGGAAGAATACATCTGTCTATCAACTTTTCAATAGTTGAACATATTTGTGATTATATCAGGTGAATTCTTCTTACAGTGAAAGCTTATAAGCCTAACTGAATGACTGTGATGTCTGTGTCCCTGCTTCAATTTTACAGACTTCAGCAGTATCCCAGCGAATAAGTCCCTGTTCCACATTGTCTAGCAGTACTGCTTCACCACCTGCTAGTAGCCCTTGTTCCACCCTCCCTCAAGCTAATGCTAAGGACGTTATAGCAAAAGATTGCAATTATGGAGCTGTCACAAGTCCTACTTCTACCCTTGAAAGCAGGGATAGCGGCATCATTGGTAAGTTTGGATATGCAGAAGTGTATTTTAAAACAGTACAGTATTGGGTGTTTATGTTATAGGGTATCCTGAAGGGATATAGGGTATCCTGAAGGGGCGCAGTGGCGCAAGTGGTAAAGAGCTTGGCTTGCCGGCTGGAAGGTCGGCGGCCCGGGATCGCAACCCAGCGTTGCCGCGCAGCAGGGCAAGCGCCTGCTGTTCCACTCCAGCTCCTGCCCACCTAGCGGTTCGAAAGTGCACGAGTAGATAGATAGGTACCGCCCCTTCTGGTGGGAAGGTAACAGTGTCTGTGCACCTTAAGGCATCCAGTCATGCCAGCCACATGACCACGGAGCCGTCCCAGGACGAACACTGGCTCTTTGGCTTAGAAACAGGGATGAGTCACGACTGGCAGGGTCTCCTTTACCTTTTTATTGGGTGTTTATGTTATAGGGTATCCTGAAGGGAACTGCCAAAAGGAGAATAAGTATACTTGAGCTCTGAAGATTGCTACATCCTGATAAAGTGTATAATTCTTAGCTGATAAAGTTCCTAATTTTAAAACAGCTAGAAGAATAATGTTGATAGTTATACCTTTTAGAGAATCCATCCTTAGTTTAAAAGATGGCTTGTGCAGATTTCTGAATATTTGGTTATGGGATAGAAACGGCTTTGGTTATGCTCGTGGATGATCTCTGGCGAGAGAAGAATGGGAGTAATGCATCCATCCTTGCTCTATGTGACCTCTCAGTGGCTTCCAATACCATCAGCCTTGGTATCCTTTTGGGCCAGCTATGGGAGCTGGGGTTGGACAGCATAGTCTTGTGCTCATTCATCTCCTTTCTCCAGGGCCAGTCCCAATTGGTGTTGATAAGGGATTAGAGGTCCAATCCTCAGCTGCTACTCTATGGCATGCTGCAGGTTCAGTGCTTTCTCCCCTCCTCATTAAGATTTCCATGAAGCTGCTGGGTGAGATCATCCAATGCCATGGGATAAGATATCATCAATATGCTGATGATACCCAACTTTACATCTCCATCCCTGGTGACCTGAGTGTAGCTGTGGTGCCCTTTCACAGTGCCTGTGGAGGCTGGGGGGTATGGATGGGGCACAATAGACTTTGACTGGACCCTAGCAAGACTGAGTGGGTATGTGTGGGGGACCTCTGGATCCAAAGGTTTAACATGTTTAGTTCTGGACAGGGTGGCACTGCCCCAGACAGATCTGGTGCAGAACTTGGGGATTCTCTTAGATTCATGATTCCTACTTGATGAACAGGTGGCTCAAAGGCTAGGAGAGCCTTTGCACAACTTTGTTTTGTGCAACAGTTATACCTATACTTGGATTGGGAGTCCCTCCATTCAGTCACTCATGTCCTGGTTATCTCACAACTGGATTACTGCAATGCACTCTACATGGGGTTACCCTTGAAGGTATCCAGAAAATACAGCTGATGCAGAGTGCAGCTGCGTGGATAGTTCTTGGCATTTCTAGGATGACCCATATGACACTGCTGTTACGCGAGCTGCACTAGTTGCCAGTCTGTTTCTGGGTACAATTCAAGATATTGGTTATCACCAATAAATTCCTCATATATGGGTCCAGGTTATCTAAGGGACCATCTCACCCACTGGGTTCAGCCTACCCCACCCATGCTGGCAGTAAGGGCATGATTCAGATCTTGTCAGCTAAGGAATTCTGGCTGATGGGGTCCAGAAAACAGGCCTTTTCTGCCATAGCACCCACTCGCTGGAACATCATCCCACCTGGGGTGAGATCAGCCCCACCCTCTTAGTGTTTCAGAAACAGCTGAAGACATGGCTCTGCAGGCTGCTTTGGGGCTGGATACCCACTTGCCATCAACAAGCTGGCTGCTTGATTGATGGCTCCATCTTCCAGCCCACTCCATCCTGTTCTTAATTATATCTTTTTAATTGTATTAATTTTATTTTATTCTGTGGTTTTATATGTTTATATTAGTGTTTTATGTGAGCCACTCATTTGCAGTAAGTTGGGAGGCAGATATGTTTATTAAATAAATAAAATAAACGTACAGTTCAGATTCTGTATAGGAAACCTTCAAATTTACAGATTTAAGGGATGAAGAAATAACTTTTCTAGAAAAATTCCAGAAAGTTGTGTATATGCTTAGATTATTTTGAAAATGCTAGTAAGCTAATGTTTGGTCATTGACTAGTCTTACATAATGTAAGATATAGGAATAAAATAAAATAAGTTTATTTATTTTCACATTTATGAACTATCCATCTCCCTCACAGAGGGATATATGTGATGTGATGTAATGTTATAAAGATACATTATAAAATATATAAAATTGTATATGGCCAGCACAGATAAAACTTTTTTACTACCAGTGTCAGTACAATGTATCTGGTGTGCTCATGTGTCTGGTTGCTGGATGTCCTCTAGCAGCCATTCTTAGCTTAAAAGCTATCTTCTATGAATAGCCTAAGTAAGAGAGGAACTCTGTTCAATTTCTAGGTTGCTTGAAAAGTTTGGTTCTGGTGATGAATGGGAAACAGATATTGGTTGGGATATAGATCTTTCTAGGCTATTTAATTAGAAGAAATTCTACAAATTATTCCCCAATGAGGCAATCCATTGACATGGTTGTTGGGCTTATGTGATTTGAGGAAGATGAGAGCTATGCCAGAGGTTCAACCATAGTGGCCAGATCTCATCAGAGGAGCCAGAAAAGTGTGTCTCCCTTCCATAAAAATATGGTGAGATGTAATTTACAGAAATCCATACCAGCCCAGTCATTGCCTGGGCCAACAAGGACCACAATAGATGTTGGAGTTCATGGACAGCTGATGAAAAATGGACTACAAGATTTCATTGGAGAAGAAAATGGTGACCCACTCCTGCATCCTTACCAAGAAAATCCTATGGACAGTAACAAAAGGCTGAAAGCTTGATGCTAGAAGATGAGCCCCTCAAGTTGGAAGGTATCCAATATGCTACTGAGGAAGAGTGCAGGGCAATTATGAGTAGCTCCAGAAAGTGTGAAGTAGCTGGGCCAAAGCCATATGGAGGCTCAGCTGTGGATATATCTAGAGGTGAAAGGAAAGTCCAATGCTGCCAAGAACAATATTGCACAGGATCTATCAATCAAGGTAAGCTGTATGTAGTCAAACATGAAAGGGCAACATTGACATCCTGGGAATCAGTCAACTAAAATGGATGGGAATAGGCAAATTTAATTCAGATGACCACTACATCTACTACTGTGGACAAGAGTCCTTTAGAAGAAATGGAGTAGCCATCATAGTCAATAAAAGAGTGAGAAAAGCAGTACTGGGGTACAGTCTCAGAAATGACAGAATGATCTTGGTTTAAATCCAAGGCAAATCATTCACCATTACAGTAATCCAAGTCTATGTCTATGCCAACCACTGATGCCAAAGAAACTGAAGTTGACTGGCTCTGTAAAAGCCTACAATATTTCTGGAACTCACACTAAAAAAATGTCCTTTTCATCATAGGGGATTGGAATCCTAAAGTAGGAAGTCAAAAGATAACTGAAATAAAAGGCAAATTTGGTCTTAGAGCACAAAATGAAGCAGTGCAAAGGCTAACAGAATTTTGTCAAGAGAATACACTGTTCATAACAAATACACTTTTCCAACAGCCCAAGAGGCAACTTTACACATGGACATCACCAGATGGTTAACACTAAATCGGATTGATTATATTCCTTGCAGCCAAAGATGGAGAAGCTGTATACATTCAGTAAGAAAAAAACCTGGAGCTGATTGTGGCTCAGATCATGAGCTTCTTATTGCAAAATTCAGGTTTAAATCAAAGAAAGTAGGGAAAACCACAAAACCATTCAGGTATGACCTTAATGATATCTCTTAAGAAATATAAAGTGGAGGTGAGGAACAGATTTAAAGGATTACATCTGTTAGACAGAGTACCTGAAGAACTTTGGATGGAGGTGCGTAATGTTATACAAGAGGTAGCTACTAAAACCATCCCAAAGAAAAATAAATGCAAGAAAGCAAAGTGGCTGTCTGATGAGGCTTTACAAATAGCTGTGGAAAAAGGAACGTGAAAGGCAATGGAGAAAGGGAAAGATACACCCAACTGAATGCAGATTTCCAGAGGAGAGTTAAGGAGAGTTAAGGCTTTCTTAAATGAACAATGCAAAGAAATACATGAAGACAACAGACTGGGAAAGACTAGAGAAAATTTATTCAAGATAATTGGAGGTATGAAGGGAACATTTTGTGCAAAAATGATAAAAGACAAAACTGGTAGGGATCTAACAGAATCAGAAGAGATTAAGAAGAGATGGCAAAAATAAACAGAAGACCTAGACAAGAAAGATCTACAAGTCCATGATAACCACAGTGGTGTGGTCGCTGAACTAGAGCCAGACATCCTGGAGTGTGAAGGCAAGTGTGCCTTAGGAAACATTACTAATAACAAAGCTAGCCGAGTTGACAGTATTCCAGATGAACTATTTAAAATCCTAAAACATGATGCTACTAAAGTGCTGCACTCAATATGCCAGCAAATTTGGAAAACACAACAGTGGCCACAGGATTGGAAATGGTCAGTTTACATTCCAATCCCAAAGAAGGGCAATACCAAAGAAAGTTCAAACTACAATTGCACTCATTTTCACACACTAGCAAGGTTATGCTTAAAATACTACAAGCTAGACTTCAGCAGTATGTGAATTGAGAACTACCAGAAACACAAGCTGGGTTTCAAAGTGGCAGAAGAACTAGAGATCAAATTGGCAACATTTGCTGGATCATGGAGAAAGCAAGAGAGTTCCAGGAAAAACATCTACTTCTGCTTCACTGACTACCCTAAAGCCTTTGATTGTGTGGATCACAACAAACTGCGGCAAATTCTTAAAGAGATGGGAGCACTAGACCACCTTACCTGTCTCCTGAGAAACCTGTAAGCTGGTCAAGAAACAACAGTTGGAATCATATATGGAGCAATGGATCGGTTCAAAATTAGGAAAGAGTATGACAAGGCTATATATTGTCACCCTGCTTATTTATGCTGGGATGGATGAATCACCAGCTAGAATTAAGATTGCCGGGAGAAATATCAACAACCTCAGATATTCAGACGATACCACTCTAATGGCAGAAAGTGAAGAGGAGCTAAAGAGCCTCTTGATGAGGGTGAAAGAG
>JANHZU010007725.1:34437-45659 GCA_032468055.1 Acrochordus granulatus | reverse complement strand
CACTGATTTTTTTTCTTTCAATTTTTCTAACCCTACATGCCAGTTTGTATTCCATTTAAAAAGTATCTTATCACCAGCCTGTTGTAGGGAGTCTGGGAAGAAAAGTTGGCATTTAGGAGACTGAATATTTTTTTATTGCTGTTCGCTCTGTGTCAAGAATAATGCACTTGGCTAGAAGGCAGTGGTCAAATGTTTACACGTGTAGTAAATAAACTAGTAATTCTGGATAAAGAGGACAAAAGATAAAGGCTGAAATGTTTCATTATGAACTATGGTTCTTAAATTATTTATGGACAGCACTCCCATCCCCAACTCACAGGATCTTTAGTAATAACAGTTACATATGAGTTTGCTAATTATTACATACTGAAAAATGGACATTGGAAAGTGACAACAGCTTTTAAAAATAAACGCCTTTAAGTCCAGAATGGCTGACTTCTGAATGTTGCAGAGGCTTTGCAAACATAAAACATATTTAAAGATTGCATCTGAATTCTATTGGTTTTCTCTTTTGCATTCAGTCAAAAAGGCACCCTTGCCCATTTATGCTTTGAATTTATACTATGGGGACAGTAAATACTAATTAAGCCTCATATATGGAAATCCCCTCATAAGAATAGGAAATGTGCTTATTTTAATGCCACCCATGAACATGTTTTTCAAGAAATCACCTTTTATCTTCAAAACATTATCTGCAGAAATAGAAATTAAATGGGACTATTTATCCATCTAGCCCAAAAACCAAAGTGAGCACATACCCATAAGGCAGGGAAGGGTGATTTAAATACTGGATTATTTAAGCCTACAGCATTATTACTTACATATTCTTTCTCTGTATAATTTATACACAGCCAAATTTTCTTACGTTTAAGTCTTATCTACTTTAGCAGAAATTATTTCTGAGCAAGCATACTTATGATTTAGACTTCTCTGCTTCTAAGAGAAAAAAATCTCATTCCTACCTGTGTAACATCATACTGGAATATGTGTACATGTTTGTGGGTGTTTGTCCTTCATCTCATTTGCTGGTAATCAGATCCTCCTCTTTCCTGAGCTCCAGATTCAAATCCTTCTCTTTCGGCAGTGCCCTATAACCTTGTTCATTCTACAGCAGAGAGGAGAGCAGTGATTCCCCTCTTGCTCCATTTATTTAGCCATCCCTTCCAGTGCTTTTTCTTCCTAAGTATACCTGCACTAAATGAGATTCCACTCCTGCCTTCTCAATTTCATCCACTGAAATTTTCCAATTAATTTTGTCATCCCCTCTTCTCTTAGGTCACCCTCACTTTTTTTAAGGAACAAAAAGATAGCTCTTGTTGAATTTCCTTAAATCTATTCCCTCCAAGTGTTTTTGTTTTGTCCTCTCTTTCTTCCTTTTTTTCAGATTTAAATGCTTGTACCCTGGAAGGGGCCTCCCACTCCCAGCTTTTTGCTGGCAATTTTGCTTTTGCCTGATTGCTACAGATAGTGTTTTGGACAGAAGAAACAGAGAGAGTGAGAGACAAGGAAAAGCAAGACAGAGAAGTAATTCACCCATGAGATTTCAAAACATATCATTTCTAGCCTTTGAAGACCTTTACTTGTGTAAAATCAGGACATTTTACAGGACAAATAAGTTCTTTTTCAACAGCCAATTTTTTTGAAGTTCTCCCCCACCCATCCCTTAAATGGGTTATTTTTGGCACAAAGTCGTTTTTTCTCCTCCTCTGGCACTGCCGGTGGGTTTAAAACACTTTCAAAGTACATGCATGTGTCTCCTCTGAGGGCAGTGACTGCTGCAGGATAAGTACTGTATAGGAATGCTAGGGGGCAGCATATGCTTTAAATTTTCTTGGCCCCTTCCAAGAAAAGGGCACACCTATAAACATTCATTTGCAGAAAATCACCTATCTTTATACATACACAGGAAAAATATTACTTCTGCTCTGAAAAGAAAGGCAAACAAATGTGATACAGCTAATTCCAATTAGCAGTCCAGAAATTTTAAATCCCATAAAAATACTAGTGCACAAACTGACAATCCTGGAATGTAGAAGGCTTTGCCATATTATCTATTCCCAGATCTGCAACAATACCCACAGTTTGGAGATCTGCATCTGACTTCATTTTTGGTCTAAATGGATTAACTTTTCCTCAGTTAGTGGATGGAAGGGAGATGAAAATAGATCAGCAAGCTGACCAAAGGGAGAGGCCACTTGGATACTCTTTGAAATTGTCATAATTGTGTGGGCGTGTTAATGAATTGTGTGTGTTGTACATTAAAAGGTTTGCTTGGAAGCAGTGTGTGTATTTCTCATAGAGTTTGTATTCAGTTCATTCACTGAATGAACTGCCACCAGATTCACTGTTCTGTCTAATCCCACAGAATCTGTACCAATTAGTTATAGCCCTGGCCCTACCATATAGCTTTCTTGTGCTACTTTGGCTATCTGTACCAATCTAGAGGAGATGGAAATTTATCACCCCACCCCATATTTTGGAGTGGAACAATCTTGTTGCTCATTTCCAGCAAATGTTTACTATTAACTAATTCTCTTATTCCAAAAGATTCTCAGCACATCAGCTGTACGTCAGAGCAGTGAAGATCTCTCCTGGTCTGTTTAGGGAGTTAATGGTATCTCTTTGGAGCTAACTGCAGGGTTTTGATTGAGTTTAATGATTTTGAATTGAACTATTAATTAGTTCTCAGAATTACTGACTTACATAAAATGAATCCTAAAATGCCCTAATTCTAAACATATTTTTCTTAGAAAGTATCCTCTAGTTAAAGCTTCAACTGAACTCAGTGGGATTTATGTCAGAATAAACAAGCAGCATTACTTTGAACTGTTTGAACTGTTGCAGGTATCCAATTGCAAAGTACTTAGTGTCACAATTTTATTGGAAGATCAAGTGCCACCAACATGATTTTTGGAGGATTTATGTACCTTTCTGCAAATGTATAGAGGACAAAGATTTCCAGAAGTTCTTAAGTCTACGTAACTCCAATTCAAAATCTAGAGACTGAATTTATTTATAAGTTAAAACACCAATATTTCTGCATGCATTTAAATCCAATATAAATTTTATTACGAATTGGGTACCACTGAGTTGAAGGAAACTTGTGCTCAAGTAAATGTGCACTGGACTATAAATAAATTTGCTGTGCTGGAGTCATTGATAAGAGATGGGAAGCAGGGCTGCTGCCTGCTTCTTAATGCCCAGAGCACCCCTCTAAGGGAGATGGATGGTTTAAAAATGTGAAAAACAAAAAATAAAATAAATGTACTCTAAAAATAAGATATCAAGTCAAACAGAAATAAGTTCCAATTTTACTCAGTAAAATGGCCCATTTAGGTACACTTTCCAGGAAGTAAGCCCTGTCAATCACCCCAGTATTTAGCCCTTACTGCTGAAAGCAGCTTTCCCTAGCTACAAGGGACTTTGACTTCCTTCATCCACGACTATAGTCCATGGTGGGGACCAAAGTGTCAAAGAAACTGCAAGCAACTCCCAAAGCAGTGGGGTGGAGCCTTAGATTGGAAGGTGGGAGCCAGGATAGAAGGGGCAGGAGGTGGAGTAACAAGGCAGGATTTATGAAGCTGGTCAGCAGCAACAGCAGCAGCATCGGTCTTTTTCAAGAAGGTAGGGAGGCTCCTCCGATTCAACCTTCTTCTGGCCACCTTTGTTTCTCTTATTCAGCAGCCCCGTTGAACTCTCAGCTGCACATCACTTGGAGAAACTGGGGATACCCCCAGTAAGGGACCGGCACGTCGTCGGCACTCGCCTGCCTTCCACTTAGGAGCGCAGCTTTGTCGGAGGAGAGGAGGAAGACGCGCACCTGATCGGCCGGAGGCGGAGGGCCGAGGGAAGGCGCACGCGAGAGCGAACAAAGAGGCTTCGGGGATGTTCTGACGACGCCACGGGCGGCCGCCGGTCCTCACGGAGCCTTCTGGGAAGGGCGGTGCTGACCAAAATGAGGCTCCGCGTCTCTTCGCGGTGCGCCAAACAGAGACAGCCGAGGCCGAGCGCAGCCCAAGCTTAGGAGCGCTCCGGGGCAGAGAAACGCTCGGGGCGGGATCGGAGGCGGCCGAAGCGGGAGAGCGCCGTGAGAAAGCCGTGAGTCGGAGGATGGCCGGTCCGCCCGCCTCGTCGCTCCTGGTGGCGGTGGTGTGCCTGCTGGGGGTGGGAGGCGCCCAGCCCTCCCGGGGGAGGCAGCGCGATGGCCGATCCGCGGCGTCCTTGGACGGGGAGCCCTGCTGGGTTGGCAAAGCCCGAGCGGCGACTCTCCCTCAGCACCCTTATGCGAGCTACCCGCGCGCGACAGCGGGAACGGCGACGGCGGGGCGCAGAACGGCGCCCTCGAGGCTCCGCCGCGCTCCCGGTTCCGACGGGAGCAGCGTGGAAGACACGTGGGAAGAGAGCAACGTCTTCCCGCTCCGCCAAGGCGCCAGAGCCGGCCCTTCTGCCCCAGCCGCGGGTTGGGCGCCGGATCCTGCCGCGGCGCTTTACTTCTCCGGCAGAGCCGAGCAGCTGCTGTTGCGGCCGGGAATCCTCGCCGAGTTACCCCGTGGCGAATTCACCGTCGAGGCTTGGGTGAAGCCTGAGGGGGGGCAGAGCAACCCGGCGGTGGTCGCAGGTAAAGTTGGGAACGTGGGTTGGGCCAGGCTGGGGAGAGTGGGGCGCCTTGGCCTCGGGCATAACGTGTCCAGTAGCGAGAGGCGTCCGGGCAGCCCTGGGCACCGACTGGACGCACGTGGCCCCCGACGCAGGTCGAATCTCTGTCTTCGACTGAAACAGACCCGGAGAGTTTGCAGCCGGGTCGGTGTCTTCGGGCGATGCGTTGCTTGAAGTTTTAGTTACGTATCTGAGAGGGGAGAAGGGACGTCTGCGAGCGGCAGGGAACCGAGGGGTCATCTCGAGCCGAGAATCCTGCGGGCCTGCAGTGGCTTCTCAGGGAACAGCGCTCTGTATTGATCGAACCGGGGTGAAAAAGGAGAAAGCAAGCAAGCAAATTGGCCTCTCTAATAACCAGTAAGACGCTTGGATGGATTTTCATTTGTAATCTTTTATTCCCCGTTTCTTGATTTGCACTACTGAGGCAATGAATGCTAGTGTACTGAACAGTTTTATTCTAAAATAAAATGCATAGTATGCATTTTCTATTTTGTGTTATGTTCAACATATTTAACTTGTTAGAGACGCAAACTCTGCTGTTCAGGAGTCCTGTTCCTGTGTCAGAATGTAATATTTAATGTATGTCCTGTTCCCCCCTTCTATATTTTATTTTGCAACAGACTGTCATGTATAGTTTGCTATTAAAGCTACTTACATGCATAATTTAGAAGAAAATCCAGTGAATTCATTGAGGGAGACTGCTGGATTGTTAGTACAGTACTCTGCTTTGCTTTTTTAGTCCAATAAAAGCTGGTTCTCTTAAAAATGACTCTGTCCAATTTGTGGTTTGGTTCTGGAATTGTGAATGGGAAGCACCTAGGAGGTCTCAGTTGGACTTGGTTAATACTTAGTTGCCCATCCAAGGCTTTTGGCTAGACTGGAAGCTGAAAAAATGTCAGTGACAAACCACTTCCTACAGTTGCCAAGGACGTTCCACCTCCGTTTCAGTACTGCCAGAAGTGCCATTGTGATCACACATATGCTAACAGGCTGTAACAATTGTTGAAAGAACACTCTATAGTTGATGGGAGTTCTTGCAGAGTGACAAATATTGACAAGGGCTGTGAGTGGTCATAGAGTTTCAGTTCCTGAAAGGTCCTATTAATATAGTACAGTAGCTGCATTTTAACCATGTCATTGACTCTAACAGAGTAGATGAAGTGTTGTAGGAACAGGAATGAACCTCTTCCAGTGAGTTTCTCTGCTGGTTTCAATGCTGGTTTAACACCTCTCACTAATGTGTGATGAGTGACTATATCCAAGTTGGTGTTGTCAGTGGTAGAGTCTCTGGCACTTTGGATTGGCTTCCCCAGTGAGACATATCAGATCTGATTTTATTATCTTTCTGGCCCCAGATATCTTTATCCTCCTGAACTTTTTAAGATACTGTTCTGCTATATCATTTTAAACAATTGGTATAAAGCATGTAAACTAAGCTTGCATTTTTAATATATTGGAAACAATTGTTTTAATTTAAAAAGTGACATTGTAATTTCATATATTGTAAGCCATTCTGAAAGAATTGTTTTGAGGGTGCCATGTAATTTTTAAAAATAAATAAATTAGAATATCTCAAGATTTTTCATCAAGCTGGATGATACAAACAGCTAGAGATGGGAGAGAAGGGATGATGAAAAATACCCCACAGTCCACCAAATATTGTAGCCAGGATTTCCTTATTTAGTTCTAGTTGCAAGGTAGAAGTCATAGTTCAAATGAATCAAATTGCTATGTGCTATACATACCAGATTCTCAGATAAAGAAGCAGTGGTTTATCTCACTGTTACTTAGTTTTGGCTCTAGCTTAAGATCATTGCTTCCTGATCAGACAGAAAACGAATGTAAAGGTAAGAGAAAGTAAAAGCAAACAAGAGAAAGTAAAAGCAAAAGTAAAGAGAAATAGAATGATTTTTATCATGAGATTATATGAGGAAATGAAATTGTGTGTGTGTGTGCATAGTGTGTATGTGTGTATTGAATATACATATTTGTTTTTTGGTGCCTTTGAGTCAGTTTTTGACTCCTTGCAACTGCCCGAACAAGTCCCTGCAGTTTTTTTGGCAAGCTTTTTTGGGAAGTGGTTTGCTATTGCCTTCTTCCTAAGGATGAGAGAGAGGGAGTGGCCTACGGTCACCCAGTTGGCTTTGTGCCTAAGGTGGGACTAGAACTCACAAGCTCCTAGATTTTAGCCTGATGACTTAATCATTGCACCAAACTGGCTTTGATTTGATGCTTTTGAGTATATATTTATTTGGCTTGCTATCTATTCAACAACAAATGCTTTCTAGAGAGGTTACAGTAAAGCTAGGATATTAAAATAATTGGTTGCATTCTGTTCATTTATGTAAGTTTGTCATGTGGAAGTTAATTGTAAGTCAAGTATTCATTAGTAACATTAATCAGAAATAAGTAAAAACAGTGGAGATAGAGTCAAAGCATTTGCAGATAAATGTAACAGTGAAATGAGGAAATGCCTTTGAAGTTGAGTGTATAGAATATAGGAAACAAATAAACAAAAAGATAAAAGTCAAGGTTTCCCCTGCCAGTCGTGAGTGACTCTCCAATTCATAGTTGAGGGAGATGTTTCCGTGATCATGTGGACACATGGAACACTGTTACCTTTCCCACCAAATTGGTGGTACCTATTTGTTTATATTTTTATATGTTTTTGAACTGCTTAGTTGGCAGGAGGAGTGGCAAGTAACAGGAGTTCACCCCATTACTAGGCAGCTGTTGGGTCTTGAACTCGAGCTGCTGACCTTTCAGCCAACAAGCCCAATGTCTTAACCACTTGGCTAGAGCACTCCATAAAAAAGTGCTAAAAATATTTAAACAACAGACAGCATAGAATACAATTCTCTAATAACAAAATCCACAAAACAAGGGCCATTAAACAAATAATAAACATTAATTCCTATACTATAATTATAAAAGGATTGTAGTTTTCAGATTAAGGGCTACAGCAAGCCTTTAGGTTACATATTTATTGGGGCATATTCCAAAACAGTATGTAAAACCTGGACAGAAGCTAAATTTATTAGTATTTAAATAATATAAATCATATTATATTACATGGAATTAGTTACACTCAAATAATGCAATTACTGAATAGCTTTTGAACATCTAAGAGGACTATCCCCAGAAGGTCATATAAGTTCCTGGGCTACAGATTTATTTCTGATTTAAAGCAATTGCTGTACACAATATGCACACAAACAAAGGATTTCAGCAATTCTCACATCTGCTGCAAGACTCATTATCTTTTCTTTGTTTTGCCTTGTTGACAACTTCAGCTTTGTGAAGCTGGAAGAAGCTGAATTTTGATTAAAAGGTGAATGCATTGATGAAGTGGAATTAACAAAGAAGCTTGAGGACCAGAATACCAACTAAATACTAAGATGAGGAACATCAGTAGAAGAGAATATTTGTAGCTCAGAACATTATTGCGGCATTTATAATAGCAAGGATTATCAAAACTGAGTTTATTTAGTTGTGCACCTTGGATTATTATTATTTATAATAGCAAGGATTATCAAAACTGAGTTTATTTTGTTGTGCACCTTAGATTTCAGAGCACTTATTAAAAAGTTAAGACCCCATAGCAAGAATTTATGACAAAGTGTTCAAAAACTATTCCCATGAGAATGGAAAATAAGGGATACACATAAGCTCTCTGTTGATTATTTTAAAATGACGTGGTCAGGAATATCATTTAACTCAAGATAATACATTAATTGGAATGTCTCAGCCCCATAATGAATTAAGATTTTTGAGAGGTACTAAAATAAATAAAACAATATAAAAATAAAACTTATATTTGTGTATGCTAAGATAAAGAAGATTGATATTCTGTTAGAGTTGAAGTGAAGATAGAGTACTCGGTATCTAGGTTGTCTCATCTTCAGCGCAAGAATAGTTAATTCAGTTGGGACAAGTATATCAAATGATATAAGGAGTTACTTTTGCCATGGCAGATTAGGAGATGATTTAGAGAACTTCTATTTTTTTAAATAAAACTCTTGTGTTAAAGAGTAGGTGAATTAGTTACAGGATGCTAAAAGAACTTCTATCTATAATATTTGAGAAATTACAGTATGAAAATTAGTTATAATCCAGAAAAATGAAGCAGAAAAATATTCTCATTTTCAGTTAAGGAAATAAAATGCAGCAAATTATAGACTAGTCAGCATGGTGTTGATATTGGTGCAACATTCAAGAACAGATTATTATTAGTCAATATGTACATGCTTAGTAAATGTTGCATTGATTATTAGGAGCTAGGGAAATGTACTTGCAGAAAATGTACATATTTGCACATATATAAAAAATTTAAAAATTAGAAGAAATGATTACAAGCACCCAGTTTTTAGTGATTTTAAAAAAATAGTGTGAGATTAATGAGAAGCTGGATGTATTGTAATAAGGATTCCCATGCCTAAATTTCAATACCCTGCTTATGATTTTAAGGAAAATACCTTTTTGATGCATAGAACACCTCACCAAAATATGTAAACCTACCATGTTAAATATTTCCCATTAATAAAGTGTTGCAGCCTTCCAAGTGTTTGATTCTTTCCACTCCCCATGCAGTTTCAACAGGGAGATTAAAAGAGGTGTCAGTGACTCTGGGCAGCTTATAATAAAAATAATCATAAAAATGTAGAAACCAATTAATAAATAGCTATAAAAAATAAAAGCAAGAATAAAATACAGAAAAGAGCAAGATGGGGACAAAATAGAGGTAGAATAATTAAATGAGTAACCACCTCACTGGTGACACCCATCTTCCTGGCCCCCAAGCCAGCCCAGAGAGCCATGGGTTTTTTTAGCAGGCCAGAAGGGTGGGGGCTGATTGTACCTTGGGTGGAATGATGTTCCAGAGAACAGGTGCTGCAGCAGAAAAAGCCCATCTTCTGCATCCTGTTAGCCAAAATTTCCTAGCAGACGGGATCTGGAGCATGCCCTCACTGCCCATGAGTGGGGTGGGCAGAATTCAATGGGGTGAGACAGTCCCTTAAGTAACTTGGACCTATGCCATGAAGGGCTTTAAAAACCAATACCTTGAATGGCACCTGGAAACAAACCATCAACCAGTGCAACTCATGTAACAAGAGTGTTGTATAGATTGCCCTTGGGACCCCAAGAACTGTCCATGCAGCTGCACTTTTTACCAGCTGTAATTTCCAGATGCTCTTCAAGGGTAGCCCCATGCAGAGTGCATTGCAATAATTGAGAGATGACTAGGGCATGAGTGACCAAGAGCAGGGACTCCCAGTCCAAATATGGGCATAACTGGTGCACAACATGAAGTTGTGCAAAGGCTCTCCTAGGCATGACTACCACTTGCTCATGTAAGTCCAGGTTCCTCACTGGATCTGTCTGGGGCTGTGCCACCCCATCCAGTACTAGAGATGACGAACCCTTGGCATCAGAGGATCCATACACACACAGCCATTTGGTCTTACCAGGGTTCAGTTGAAGTCTGTTGTCCCCTATCCAGGTCCTCACAGTCTCCAGGCACTGTGAAAGGAGAGTCACGGCCATACTTGAATCACCAAGAATGGAGATATAAAGTTGTGTTTCATTTGCATATTGATGATACCTCATCCTGTGGTGACAGATGATCTCATCCAGTAGCTTCATGTAGATGTTAACGAGGAGTGGAGAAACCACTGAATCCTGCAGCACACCACAAAAAGTGGTCATGGGTTGGTGTTCCAATCAACACCAATTGGAACCGGCCACTGAGAAAGGAGCTGAATCAGTACAAAAGTGTGCTGCCCAGCCTGAACTCTCATAGCAAGCCTAAATGAATATCATGGTTGATGGTATTGAGAGGTCAAGTAGAGTAAGGATAGATGCACTACTTCCATCCCACTCTTGCCAGAGATCTTCCACAAGCATGACCAGAGCCATTTTCATCTCATAACCACGCCTGATACGGGTCTAGATAATCTGTTTCACCCAAGATCCTCCGAAGTTGCCCAGCAATTACCTTCTCAATCAGCCGGATCTCAGGGCATTGGGAATGAGCCCAGAGGCCACTGATACTAAGCACCGGGGACATGTTCCCCTGGAATGGCCTGTAGTTAATTATCATGGGCTTCTTTTAAATAGGATGTAAAGTAGTAGGGTATTTCAGATTAGATGCCAGGAAAATCTATTTCCTGATGAAGGAAGGAAGAAAGGGAGGAAGCAAGCAAGCAAGCAAACTAGCTGTGGCATGTAGTAACTGCTCTGGAGATATCTAGTCAGCCTGATTGGCCTTTTATTTTCTCTGTTCCTCTTCCACTTTCTGGATAGTCTCCTTTGGCTGAATTCTCTGGATGAGGTTCAACCTTACCATAGTGAGAAGGCAGTATAGCTGCTCAATAAATGAGAGAAGCAGAAATATCTATAGTATTTGATGATTCAAGTTAAGTGCCATTAATAGGCTGATGACATGTGCCTCTGTTTTTCCTTGCTATCTGAAAGGTGAGGAAATTGAGTTTTGAAATGGAGATCAACTGGGGTGTGGGGCTAAATAAGGGTTGGACAGAACCAGTCTTCATAAGATGGATGAAATG